>APFE031073109.1:85986-97739 GCA_000404065.3 Pinus taeda | reverse complement strand
ATATACGGAAACTGGGCATATACGGAAACTGGGCATATCATAAATTGGACTTTGCTAAGAGGGCCAAAACCCTTGAGCTTTTCTTGACACAAGATGCCCCATTGCCAAAGAAAACTCCTCCCTATCCCTCCTCTATTTTCCCTAAGAGAGCCAAGAAAATTATCACAGTCATCTCTTACCTCCTTGGCTATTACTCAGATCAATGGGTAGATGAGGCCATCGTCGGATTTATTTCCATTTTCTCTGTTGATTCCAAGCCCTCCATTATGTTTAACTTTAAACAATTTCTTGCAGATTCTATTCATGAGAAGTTTATCAAATTCCATACTGAGGAGGTATTCAAGTATGCTTCTATGTTAGTTTATATGTTCTTATATTTTCAGGGAGAATAGGCGGGTCAAAGGGAAAGAAGAAGGCAACCGTTGTAAGCTTCTTTCGAGCATGACCAAGGACCAAGCTCACTTCCAACCTTTAGATAATCATCGTTATATAGCGAGCTAACAACATCCACTAGACAGGATGATTTGTTCTCCTGTGGACATGATGATTAATTCTCTAGTCGATGCATCCTACCCATGCAGTCTGGGACTCATGGGAAGTACCTCTCATCTGATCAATGAGCAGGAAATGAGGATAGCGACCATAGTAGTTCTATCGATGGACGCATCGTTATATCTACCATACTCCCTATGCTAGGATGACCTCCATTAATCTGGGATCAATGATACTGGTCTGGGACCAATGAGAGTGGTACACCTTATGAAACTGACTTTGGGTCAGTAGAGGACTGGTCTGGGACTAGTGAAAGTGGTACACACTCCATACTGACTTCGGGTTAGTGAAGGATGGTATGAGACATCCTCGATCACTTCTTCTTCTTCATAGTTCGAGCAGAGAAGAACAGAACAAAGCATAGCAGAGTAGAGCAAGGGTCAAGTTGTACAAGGCGGTGCATTTGATGGATGAATAGTAGTGACAGTCAGACGAATTGCAGATGGAGTTCTCCCTAGTTGAGAGGGAGTGTTAAAATTGGCAACTAGGACCAAACTCCATGTGGGTCACCTTAGTCATGGATGATAATATTTTTCCTAGATTCCTCTCGTCGAGGGGTGTAGGATTGATCCAAAGATCATTCGATTCTGATAAGTATTTATGGAGATATGAATTTATTTTGATTATTGACAAATTATCAAAGTCGGCCAACAGCTTATGTAGGCTCAGAGGCCCAACGGACACATCTATTCACCTTCAATGTTTGGATATAAATATAGGATGACTCCTCCTCATTTGGTCACTCACTTCTCATCATATCTCTCTCTCTCTCTCATGTGCAGCACAAGAGTCTCTTCTCTCTCTTGCGCAGAAAGGCTCTCTCTCTCACATGTGTGAAAAGGAGGACGCAGATTTCTTGGGCTGGTGCACGGCAAAGTCTTGGACTGGTGCACGGAAAAGTCTTGGACTGGTGCACGGCGAAGTCTTGGACCGGTGCATGGCGAAGTCTTAGACTGATGCATGGCAAAGTCTTGGACTTGTGCATGGTGAAGTCTTGGACTGATGCGCAGAGATTTCTTGGACTGGTGCACTACGAAGTCTTGGACTGGTACACGACAAAGTCTTGGACTGATGCGCAGCGAAGTCTTGGACTAATGCACAGCGAAGTCTTGGACTGGTACACGACAAAGTCTTGGACTGATGCGTAGTGAAGTCTTGGACTAATGCACAGCGAAGTCTTGGACTGGTGCACAATGAACGACTCACCATTAGAGATTTGATGAGTTCGACATAGGGTTTACTGCCCTAGTTTAGGGCTGATTTAGGGTTTGCTACTGCTAATATAAATCAAATCTTTGTACTATTTCTGTCTGTTGAATTATTGAACATAAAAGAAAATTTGATCAAAGGGTTTCCCCATATTGGGGTTTGTCCGTGGCTAGCCACCACATCTTGTGTCTCTTGTCTTGGCTTGTTTTCTGTTGATCGTTTAAATGTTCTATCTGCACTTTACTTAATGTACATGTGGTTGCTAATCTGTGGATAATAATAAGAAAGATAAGTAAACTGCTCTAAGCATAGAACATACCACAACTTAACAGATCTCCTGGGTCGAATGGGTGTACCGTTTTCCCTGGGCCAACTTGGCAACTTTTGGAGCCAAAAATTGCAATTTAGAAAAGTCAAATTTTCTTCTTTTAAAAGTCGCAATGGACTTCAACTCAAAAAAAAAAAAAAATGACTCATTTAAAATATTATTTACAATAATCAATACAAGTACACCAAGTGGCCAAATATACATTATGCAAACCAACCATATTTACAAATTCAACATTGTCATTACTACCTATGGCAACAACCAAACTATCCCATGATTTTGATAAAAAAAAAGTAACAGTTGGATACACTTATCTTCATCTAAAAGATTGATATCAACAAATACTATCTAACTTGCCACAATATTGAAGGAGTTTAAATGCTCTATCCTTCACCCTTAGGTTATACAATTTTTTCAATGTGAATGATTTGTTTATCATGGACTTAGGCTAGTAAAAGCTCCTTAACTTGTTCCATAATGTCTTCATTGTAGTTTCTCTTGACATACTCAATGATATTAAATCTGAGAGACTCAATCGTATTGTGCTCTTTGCCTTTTTACCCAACTCGGTGCAGTCTTCTATCCACATCCACGTTGGTGCAATAGCCGAATTGACAACGATCCATTGATCTTTGTCCATATTCCATTTTGAGCTTTCATAGTTGAAAACTCTACCCATTTAATTTATCATTCTATATCTTTGAACTATTTCTTTTTTGTGCCAAATTGTGATATAAAGGTGACAAAAATGGTACTTACATGAACTTTCAACAATGCTCATGCTCCACCCTCTTTCTAAAGAAGAGACATCCATGCTCAAGCATATACATGCACACAACGCAAGCTATGCATTATCACTTACAATGACTCTTCTGTGAGGATTAGGGAAGGGAGACACATTATGCATTTACATAGAGAGTGGAGAACACATCAAACATTTAAAAATGCACAATGTATCTCCCCACCCTTTAGTACAATGTATTCACACCATTAAGTAGCCTCCTACTCACAAAAACAAAAATAGAATTTATGGATCAAGACAAGTGCATTAGACTTTTTGGATATCAAGATATAAGTGGAATACATTGTACCAATTTAACTCAGAGCAAAAATTGAAATGGATGCTCTTGATCCCATAGATGGATCAAAACACATATAAATAGTCCCAAAGTGTTATAGAGCACAATCTCAACAAATTAATTTCACTATTCCAATAATGTTAAAAAAATCAATTGACTATTTTTATTATTCCCTTGTTGATTGCTTCTAGGGCACCAAACATTAAAGATTCCAACCATCACAAGTCTCTAAGCCAATACAACAATATTCAAAAGCATGAAGTCATTACAACAATATTAATCAACCAGTCATAGTTCATTATGTCAATAGTAGAGTTTCAAACAATCAAGAAAATAATAACCATTGAGCCCAACCACCTCAAATAACCCATTATATTAAATCTATTAAATTATTATAAATTTATTATTTATTATTTTATTATATATAATTTTTAAAATTTTAATTTAATTAATTATAACCCATAATATTAATTAATTATAACCAATAATGTTAAACATTTAACTAATTACATAGACATTCATTTAACTAATTACATATCCACCAAAATGTCTAGTAATACTCAGTTGTAAAATAAATCATTCTTCTTGTACGTTCTCTCAAGTCAATAATATCATGGCTTTATTGCTATTTTTTAATTTCTTACTCATCTGTAAACTGCACAAGTCTTTATATAGGGTTTCTAAATTAAATGATATCATGGCATTGTCACTAATTTTTTGAACTTTTCACTCATTTGTAAAATGCATGATCCTTTAACTTTTCTGAATTAAAAGATATTATAGCATTGCTGCCATTTTTTGAACTTCACTGCAAAAGAAAATTCAATAAATTTTCTCAATTAAATAATATCATGGCATTGATGTTATTTTTGGAACTTCCAGTGGTAAAATACATAATTCTCTCAATTTTAATATTTTTGAACTTCTCACTCAATTGTAAAATGCATAATTATTTCCATACCTTCTCTCAATACAATAATAGCATGGCATTGCTGCTGTTTTTGAACTTCTCTCCATACAACAATACAATGAAACATGGCATTGCTGTTATTTTTGAACTGCTCTCAGATATAATAATGCCATGAAACATTATTATAAACAGATTGTTGCTGCTATTGACAGTTCAATGTTGGATTAATATAATCACACGAAATATTTTGAAGTTTCCCCTGTGACATTTCCACTTGCCTGCAGTTTCGTTTTGGAGTCGGGAATTTGTTGGGAGATTATTGTTAATTACATGTAAAACTCGTCGATTTTGGAACACGTATGTGAATATCATCAACACCGCATATATATGAAGATCCTTGAGCTCAGAACATGACCATAAAGCCTGCAACGGGTCTCCATGGAATTTTATTAGAAGTACCTCTGCATTGAATGGAAATCATTAAACAGAAACGGGATTCACAACGAGAGGTGTAACGAGAGAACGAGTGCCATCAGAGAAACTCAGGCTGCCAAACACATAGTTCTTCACAGAGGCAGTAGCCGTGACCTTCAGTTGGACACTGATGCTAATACTTTTCTGAGATGCTGAGAACACCAATTTCTCAGGAGATATTTTCACATCCACCCCTGGAGGGGGCATCACGGTGGCTGTGTATATTGAATCAACGGGACCCACGTTCATCAATGTTCGAACTACAGACCTGGTACCGTTCAATTGGGATATGGCAATGGATGGATAGTTGAGGTTGCTGATGAGTTCCGGTTTCGAATCCTGGGGACAGACAAAGGATTTGTTCCCACTTATGCTGCTGATTTGGGTTTGATTGTAACCAAAATAGCAGAGGAACAGAAAATGGTCCTTTGGATCGCTTTCATAGACCAGCCCGGGGTCCAGAGCCTTCACGGGATTTAGCTCCCCTGTTCCCAAGTCAAATGCTGTGGTTGAGCCCGTGTCATTTGTTATATGAGCGTTCGCATTGTCCATTGTGGTTGCTGCAGAAATGAGAAAAAATGAATCAAAACTGAAATTGGGCTTCTGGAATTTGACCCCAGGCTTTCCAATTTGTTGATAACTTGAGCTTCCCAGAATCATACCTGTAGTCATGAGAGCAGATTTGAGTGCCGAGGCGCTCCATTCGGGGTTGACAGATCTCAATAAGGCTGCAGTTCCGCTGACATGTGGACAGGCCATGGATGTCCCTGAGATTATAGCATAGGGACTGGGCGATGGCGAGTGCTATTTGAAATCCAAATTTCAGTGTTTAGGCGGGGCGAGTTTTCAAAATTCAAATGAACAATCATTAATGCGTTTGGAGCTCAGGCCGGTGTGAGGTCGGGCGCGGGCAGGCCGGAGCATTGCCGGAAGTCTGTATGATGCATGGATGTATGAAGTATGGGGTCAGCGGTGTAACCATTCGGTGATGTGAAACCATGTTAGGGTCAGCGGTGTAAGGACGGCAAGGACTATAGCAATAACTTTGCTATAGTCTCACAAATAGCACTTGCCAGACAGGACCATGATGCATCGCACGTCCTCCCAAGTCCCAGTGAATGCTTCTGTCTGCCATCATTTGAGCACAGCCGCCTACGAGCTCGCGTGCGTGCGGCTCCATTCTGGTGAGTGGCGACAGCAGGCTACTCAGAGCTTTGGCGGTTTTAACATTTTATGTTATTCTACAGTCTAAAGCATTTTGACCGTTCATTGTCCAGACTCCAGTCAAGCTATCCCAGTGCAGAATAGGAGCTGATGAACATTTTTAATAATAAGAGCACTTTGAAGAAACTCTAGGACCTACAATGGAATTTGACCTGCAAATTGTCCGTTACGGAGTTAAATATAGCCCAAATTTTCCCGATATAATGATTGAAACTGGCCTTAAAGTTGCAAGTTGATGAAAACTTAAATTCGTGCATGATATGACTGCGGGGCGGATGGCTTTCCCTTCCCGAACCGTGTTCGATCTTTTTTTGGCGATATGTGACGGCTTTGTTGTATTAGTCTGTTTTGGCCGTATTCTGATTGAGTTTGGTCTTATTGTATTTTGGTTTCGGCTATCTTCTGACTGGCTTCGGCTATATTGTAATGTAAATGTGATTTTCTTAGTAAAAAAAAAAAAATTTAACCTATTCTGACTGGCTTCGGCCATATTGTAATGTAAATGTGATTTTCCTAGTGGAAAAAAAAAAAAAAAAAAAAAAACAAACAAAAAAAAACAAAAACTTAAAATTTAACGAGTGATAAAATGATTCAAACCGGCAATAAAGTTGCAGAAAACTCGCGAGTGTTTCATATTTGAAATTCCTGCCCTGGCAGTTTCCCCATAAAATAAAATCTAAAAAAAATATTGCCCCGTAAATTAAAATCCCAAATAATGTAAAAAAATTGCCCAAAAATGCAAAGTGGAAAAATTTTAGATTAATTCTTTTCTTTATTTATATTTATGTTTTGGGTTAGTCGAAGAAATAAAATAATAATAACCAACTATCGACTTCGCTGCACGTGGACAAGATTGGTGTACACTTCTCGCCAACGAAGTCCAGCTGAAGCCTACACAGACGCACAACTACGACGGAATGAGGAGATTGCGAGGCAGCATCTACTTCAATCCTCGCTGTCCATCGTTCCCAGTTGCATCTCTATCTCTATCTCATCACTCCGGGGCCGCCGCTTCCTCAGCCTCTATTTAAATCTCTCATCTCATTCAATTTCACAGACCACATATTTTCCCAACTTCCTCCATCGTTGTTCTCAACGTATCTGGATCGATTATTTGGTTCTATCTCTCTCAATTCCTATCTCTGTCTCTCTCTGATAACCTGAAAATGGCTGGTTTATGGCCTCACAGGGTTGCCAATTTTTTCTACATAGTGATTCTGTCTATGATTGTTTCAAACATATCAATGTCGTTGTCGGCAACTGCTCATATTATTCGGCCAGCAGGGCATTCAAGGAAGTTGGGCAGCTTGGTGGAAGAGCCGGAGGTGGTATTGACATACCACAATGGTCCGCTGCTCACGAATAAGCCAGGCTCCCTGAATGTTCATTTGATTTGGTATGGGAAATTCAGCCCTGCTCAGCGTTCCATTGTGGGGGACTTCCTGCAGTCTCTCTCTCTCAGAGCAGAAGCAAATAAGCCATCTGTGTCTGTTTGGTGGAATACCACCCACAACTACAACACCAAGGCCAAGCTCTCCAGCTCCATTACCACGACTACCAATAATAGCATTGCAATGCTGGGAAAGCAGGTGGTGTTGAAAGGCTATTCCCTTGGCAAGTCACTCAAAAGGGCCGACATAGCCGCTCTGGTTGAAGCTGCAACCAAGTCAAGATCTCTGCCTCGATTGGACAATAATGCTGTGTACTTGGTGCTTACATCCGAGGATGTTACCGTGGAGGGTTTCTGCATGAGTTCCTGCGGATTCCATGACAGTCTCAACCTATTCTCCAACCAGAAATCAACTAAAAGCAGAATGATGGGAAAGGGGAAGAAGCATCAACAGGTTATTCCATACGCATGGGTTGGGAACTCTGCAAGTCAATGCCCTGGACAGTGCGCGTGGCCCTTCCATCAGCCAATATACGGACCCCAGACTCCTCCTCTGGTGGCACCAAACGGCGACATGGGCATCGATGGGATGATCATCAACGTTGCGAGCGTCGTGGCAGGGGCAGCCACTAATCCCTTCAACACCGGCTACTTCCAGGGCGACGCTGCGGCACCTCTGGAGGCCGTCTCCGCGTGCCCGGGAATATATGGTAGAGGAGCATATCCTGGATTCCCCGGAGAGCTTCTGGTGGATGAAACGAGCGGGGCAAGTTATAATGCCCATGGACTCAATGGCCGCAAATTTCTGCTGCCCGCCATGTGGGATCCTGTTACCAGTTCTTGTAAGACGCTACTGGCATAACCGCATCAAACCATATATATATATCTACGCCACGCGTCCCACTCCAAAAGACAGAAGAACTGTTCTCGGGCCACCCCACAAGATAACAGAGTAACTGTTCTGCTGGAGTTGTCATCAACCTATCATTCTTTATTCATTCTTAATAAAAAAACAAGATTAGCGGAGTTGTCATCAACCTATCATTCTTTATTCATTCTTAATAAAAAAACAAATTAATCTTGTTTCTTTTGGCAAACAACATTTTGCTAACCGTGTTTTCTTCAAATCTATGGAAGTTTTTGTTGAAGCGTTCCATTTCGTTTTAAAAAAATTATGGTCGAGCTGACAAGCTCACATGATACTCAGTTTTGGTGAAGTGAGTTTTAGAAATTGGTTAGTCATTAAAAGATAAATTCAAGGAACTGCACATAGTCGTGGTCAAGAGGGAGATTGAGGATTGCAACCGAGGAACATTTGACCTTGGCAAGGTTTTGAAGTAAAAAATATCCACACACATTCTATAAATTGCCATCTGTTCAGAAATACAACCTTCATGCTTTTCACCGGTTTTGAAATTGTCTGTTCAGAAATACAACCTTCACGGTTTTGAAATTGTCGTCTGTTCAGAAATACAACCTTCATGCTTTTCACCGTTTTTGAAAGTAAAAGAACACACAAATTCTTTAAATTGTTATCTGTTCAGACATACAACCTTCATGCTTTTGACCTTAAACAAAAGAGTAGCGATTCGCTAAACTGATACTCATTCTCCTCAATAAATTCCTTGTTCTTATAACATGACATCAATTAACGAATTAAAGATTACGGGACGGAAGTTCTTTTCGTTGTGTATCCCAATAATCCAAATAAGACAAGGGAGGTTGCATGGCAGCTAGTCACTGCCTGGAGCGGGAAGGGACTCTCGGAAGTTATTTTCGTTGTATGTCCCAATAATCCAAATAAGACCAGCGAGGTTGCGTGGCAGCTAGTCACTGCCTGGAGCGGGAAGGGACTCTGTACAATGAGCATGACCCTGCCTGGAGCCGGAGGGACTCTGTACAATGAGCATGAGCTTGTTTGGAGCGGGAGGGACTCTGTACAATGAGCATGAGCTTGTTTGGTTTTGAGATAAAAGAAGAAAAAATCTATAAACGAATCAAGTCGTTGATGCAGATATGCAGATTAGACCCAGCAAGCCTTTGATGCACATTAAAAAATAACATGGAAGCCATTGAATACTACATGTTAATGCAGAGTAAAAAATAACATGGAAACCATTGAATACCACATGCTTTTAACATGGAAACCATTGAATACTACATGCTTTTCAAACAAACTGCGCAGGTTCGTTTATGCACAATAAAAAATAACATGGAAGCCATTGAATACTACATGTTAATGCAGAGTAAAAAATAACATGGAAACCATTGAATACTACATGCTTTTAACATGGAAACCATTGAATACTACATGCTTTTCAAACAAACTGCGCAGGTTCCTTAGCTTCTTTGGAAAGCCATTTTTATTCAAAAGAAGCTTACACAGTTGCTATATCAATTAACTTAATTAGCTCTTCTGCGAGGGAGAATGGCTCTTTAGAACCTTTTATAGGAAGAGTGAAAATTGTTGGGGATTTTTCTGGTAAAATCCCAAAAACAAACAAACTGCACAGAGAGACAATGCTCTGTTTTTCTCCAAGATCTTTAACACACAAGTTAAATTGTTTTCTGAGAACCGAGATTTTTCACACCCATAAAAGACTTTATATTCATTAATAAAAGACTCATACAAAAAAATTCAACAACAAAAGTTACTCTGTCTCTTCCTGAGATTTTACACTGGTGTGTAAAAATCTCATTTAACTTTACTGCTATAAAAACATTTTACATATACTACTGTAAAAAACAATTTTTACATATGCTGATCCAAAAAAACATTATGTGACTGCTCATTACAATAAAAAAAACTTCAGCACACAAAATATTACATGTTCTGTTCTAATCTTTCCTTTGGTGTGTGTAAAAATCTCATTTACCTTTACTGTTATAAAAACATTTTACATATACTACTGTAAAAAACAATTTTTACATATGCTGCTCCAAAAAAACATTATGTAACTGCTCATTACAATAAAAAAAACTTCAGCACACAAAATATTACATGTTCTGTTCTAATCTTTCCTTCGCCTTGGCACTGCTGTGCGATCCACACAAACAAAGTCAACCTCTTCAAAAAAATCTCCCCCCCTTCTTCTATGCTTCTTCTACGTGAGATTCATTTCACATACTATACCAAAAACTCTACGCTGCTGCGTTTCACCGTGTATTACAAAAAATAGTCAACACATAATTTATGCACTGTTGTGCATTCTCATTAACAAAAGACTGGTAAAAATTTTGTTGTTCTCAGGCACATTGCTTTTCATTCTACACTCGTAATAACTCACAAGCTACATTTTTTTGATATTACATTGCCTATGTCATATAACAAAAATGACCATACCTATCTTTAAATTCGCCATACTTTCATGCATAAAAAAAAATATTAAAACTGACACATCTCACCTAAAAAATATTAAAACTGATACATCTCACCAACTATTTACTATTTACGAACACAATTAATCCATTAAATTGCTTTACCCGCGGTCAACCAAATTTTTACGCAACGTCATGTTGCAGGCTCGTATCCAGCTTTGAATGCAATCAATCAACGGTGGAGAACGTTGAGCTCAATCGAATGGTTAGGGTGAATATCGGGATGCTTTATGTGATTAACCTTTAAGTCGGATGGAAAGTGGTTTTGCAAACGTAGACGCGTGGAAGAGTTTCATTGCATCCGAGTTGTTTGTACGGAAACCATCTGCAAACCAAAAACGGTCCAATGAGATAGTGGTTTCCCCGAGCTATTTTGGGCGTATTAAATGGTGCGCGGTTCAACTGTCGCGCAGTTGAAATTACAACTAGCAATTGTCTCAAAAAGTACAAAAAGAGGCCAATAGGATTATTAAATTAGAGTTGTTGATTTTTTCTAGAAAGGATATTGGTTGATTACATGTAACTACTTAATTATAAATTCATAAAAAATCATATATCTATTCTAAATAAAGAATCCACAAAATCTCTCTTTAAATATATGTGCAAACACCACATAATTTTCACTTGAATTAGTAATCTTGAGGGCACTAGTATTCAATTCATTAATAGTTGGGAACATTTTTCAAACTTTAATATCCATTCAATTTAATTCCTTTATTTTATTCAAATTAATTAAATTACATAACATTTCATAAATATGTTTATGTATCTAATAGATATTATATGTGATTTTTTTCTAATAGTTTTAAAGCTCATTTACTCATACTTTTATTTAATATTATATTTTTCCTTATTATCAAATTTTATCAATTAAATATACATTTATATATTATTAAGTAGTTAAGTTCAAACATCATTAAAAAAAATTACAATGCTCTTAGAATCCTAATATATGTATATGAAATAAGTAACTTGAATCCAACCATCTATAAAAAGACAATATTAAAAATAAAGACAATATTAAAAATAAATATTCGTACTCTATAATTGTAATCATCAAATGAACATATATTTGCATGTTACCCTCTGATAAACACACCTTGACCCACCATATTATACACACAGTTCCACACTTCAGCCTAAAAAGGGTTGGGTAGTGGAAAGGAGGAGCACAATGCGTAGGTAGTGGGGAAGGAGGGGTATTTGACA
>APFE031073109.1:58070-85395 GCA_000404065.3 Pinus taeda | reverse complement strand
TTCTGAAAACAAATAAATAAACATAATTAATATAAGAGATAATAGAAATTATTTTAAAAGTAATTTTTTTACAAGTGAAAAAATATTATAATTCTGAAAACAAATAAATAAACATAATTAATATAAGAGATAATAGAAATTATTTTAAAAGTAATTTTTTTACAAGTGAAAAAATATTATCATTTAGTTATCAAAGTAAAAATGAGGACAATCATACAAATGTTAGATGATTCATCATAGTTATTCAAGGAAAACTATGATTCGAACTACTCATTCGTAGTCTATAAGGGTAAGGGGAAGGCTTTCACTTTTGTGAGATGCCTCTAGACATTGGGCCATTATCATTTTTCCTTACATCTAAGAAATATGAATTTTTAGCCAAATAAAAGCAGAAACAATTTAAAGACATAATACTTTAAAATTATTATAAAAATTATAACTATTTATTTTACTTTTAAATTTAGTATGAAACCAAAAAGATAAAATTTTTTAAAACCATAGTATGTGTTCATTGAGGTACCTGCAAATTCTTGAGATACTTTGGACCAATCAAATTTTACCCATATTTCGGCTCAATCCTAAAGGAATAACGGATTTTTCAGTTATTTTCATCGATGAGCCAAATTTGCTTACTATGGTAACAACTATTTACCATTGCAAATTCTTGAGATACTTTGGACCAATCAAATTTTACCCATATTTCGGCTCAATCCTAAAGGAATAACGGATTTTTCCAAATTTGCTTACTATGGTAACAACTATTTACCATTGCAAATTCTTGAGATACTTTGGACCAATCAAATTTTACCCATATTTCGGCTCAATCCTAAAGGAATAACGGATTTTCCAGTTATTTTCATAGATGAGCCAAATTTGCTTACTATGGTAACAACTATTACAAATTCTTGAGATACTTTGGACCAATCAAATTTTACCCATATTTCGGCTCAATCCTAAAGGAATAACGGATTTTTCAGTTATTTTCATCGATGAGCCAAATTTGCTTACTATGGTAACAACTATTGCTGAAATTAATTGGGTAAAATGCCAAAGATTAGAAATACATCGTCTTATGGTACCAACTATTGCTAAAATAAATTGGGTAAAATACCAAAGATGAGAAATACATTGCCTGTTTGTGGTACCCTACCGAAAATATAAAAGAAAAATTCGTAAACCTATATAAACATGACATTTGACTATAAATTAATTGAGTATTGCTCAAAAAGTTTGAGAACTTCTAGGTGATCGGAATATCTATTAATCGCATACAAAGGCGAATTTGAGTTGAAATGGGTGACTACTGGCGCAACCATTGTGGTGAAATGGAAATGATTCGTTGCTCTCGTTGCGAGGGAGGAATTATGGAAATATTTCATCCCAATTCAGATCATATGGTCCAGTTCGAAATGGTAGGGTTGGCATGTCAGCACAACAACGATAGGCCACAACGGTTGACAAAGAAATGCTCCTGCCATCACTATGAATGGGAAAATCAAATAAAAGTAGTAAGTGTACTCTGTTCTTGAAGTAAAGGCATTAGCAGCCATCATCGTATTACCTGCACATATTTCTGTACTTCCATATATTGCAATATTATTCCAATCGAGCTGCATGATACCTACTTCTATGACGAAGTTAGTATTCCCACGCGGAAGAGGATACGCGTTCACCATACATAGCGATGCGATTCTGTGGCTAAAATAGAAGAAATTGGCTAAAATAGAAGAAATTGAAACCTCCCTATTAACATTGATTAGGCTTTGCTTCTACCGGAATAATTACATATCTCGCATGGAGTTTGGAAAGCTTATATGGCCCATGTTACGTTTGTATTTGCGGAAAATGGTATTGAAATTGACGACTGAGGACGAGAAAAGCAAGAGAAGGGCTCTTCTGACTGTAACAGGGCTTGACGGTAAATTTTATTCAGAAAATTAACTTCTGCTCACACCTAACTTTTAAAAAAGAAAAATTCAACAGCATCTATTAGTTAGGTTAATAAAACTCGAAAACTGGAGAAGGAAACCTCAAGCTGGTATGTAGCTAGATTTCCATACCGTGCTTTTTGATCTGAAGGGTTCGTTCTGCGGCTCGCGGCAGGAGCATAGAAGCTCGAGGGAAAACCCCATCACCTCGGACCTCTGCAACCTGCAAGTCTAGTAGAAAGAGTCTCAACGCTAATCAATAGGAATTTTTTTTTTTTAAAGTCAAACTAACTAAATAAGGAAGTAAGCCTCAACTGTGGTAGCTCGGGGAGGGTTTTCCAGCCTCAACTGTGGTATCTCGGGGAGGGTTTTCCATCTGCCGATACCAGAGAGGAACCTGAAAGGGGTAATGAGCCTTCACCTACGTAAATGGACCAGAGTTACTGTCAGTTGTGGATAAAAGAACAAATAAAAGAGGCAGAACAAAAAAGCGTGAGAATCCGGAGACAATATAAATAACCTCTACAATAAAGAATACACTTGCCATCAAAGGTAGCGAGTTAGGTGTTGAAGAGGCCAGTTCCCGTGTCCTGTGGAATACAATGGAGGTTCTGAGCACGCCTACAACTATGCCAAACGGTATAAACGAAGACCAGACACCGGTAGGCCTCCCGTTCTGTTTTGAAGTTGCAGAATGTAGAGGCGGAATGAAGCTCTGGTCGATAATCCAGGCGTAGAACCAGAGTTTTGAGAGTGTAACGTGCGAACCAGAGTTTTGAGAGTGTAACGCGCGAGGACGAGCTCCGGGATTTGTTCCCATTCTCCGAGTGCGGATGAGCACCACCTGGCAGACGAAAGAACCTGGACCGGGCAACTGGCAGTGTTAGGACTGCAGAGCAGCTGAGCGGAGTAAATACAACAGTAAACTCCTGGCAGACGAAAGAACCTGGACCGGGGAACTGGCATTGTTAGGACTGCAGAGCAGCTGAGCGGAGTAAATACAACAATAAACTCCGAGCATTGTGCCATATCATACCATACCTCCGCCATGATCTCCGCTAAAAAGGATATTTGTTCCAACTATCGGCCTAAATATTAATGCGCCAACCTTATTTGCTATCCACGCGTCAATGAGGTTCATGTATATTCGAATGTTAGTTTGTACGACGAGTGTCAGCGTGGGAATGAAAAGGACGACGAAGGTTCCTTTCAAAGGAAAGGCCTATCGGCCTAATTACTGTCGCGCAATTGAAATTACAATTTCAACAAAATGAAATTTAAGATTACTGATATTTTGAACAGTTGATTATTCATTCTATAATCCAACAAAAGCTGTCAAATAATATTATTGCTTATAGATGCAGAGTAACAATATAAATCTGATCATTTTCACTTCACATGCTCCCAAAAGTTCGCTACTATTAAAAAAATTCATTGAGAAGATAGAAATAATGGATAGTAACTTCATAAAATAATGCAACTGATAGTAACTTCTCTTCTCTTTTTAGAAATTGAAGTTGTGGTGAGAAGATAGAAATAACTGATAGTAACTCCATAAAATAATGCAACTAATAGTAACTTCTCTTTTTAGAAATTGAAGTTGTGGTTTTTTGGGTTAGAAATTGAAGTTGTGGTTTTTTTGGTTAGAAATTGAAGCTGTTGTTGTTTTGTAATCCGAACTTGGAAAAACAGTCTTTCGGAATAATTTCGATTTAGTGACTGAGATTTGGCTTAAAAACCTAGCTTGAAACTTCATTAAGCATAAAATTAAATAAAAAAACATTGGTTTCCATCTCTAATGTACTAGTCTTGTCCCATAGATCACGCAGTCACCGTGGACAGTGTGCGGAAGTGTCGTTTCCATGGGCCTATGGAACCAGCCTATCATCATAGGGGAGAGAGCCTTCATGCCACAGTGACTTGCCTATCTATGCCGGTCATTGATGATTATGCCCAGATAAAAGTTGCACAATCAATATATTTTCTAATAATTAATGAATGAGGAAATTACAAGATATTTATACAATCATAGTCTCAAGATAGGAATGCTATCTTAGACGTACAGTAGTGTGGTTGAGAATTCTCTCACCACACACAATCTAGAGAAAACTAAATCCCTATTATATAGGAACAAACTCCTCAAATGGAGAATTGTAACCATAGACAAGTAGGAATTAATAATTTCCAACTCCCCCCTTAATGACTACTTGTCATGATAGTCAAATCCACCATAATCACACGAATTGCATGTACAAAACCTCCAAAAACACAATCTTCCGCCCTCGGACAGATCCACAATCTGCAAATTTCCAATACAACTGAATTGATCCGATTTGCCTCTCCTGCAGATCCACTTGAAGGTGAATTGGCATGATCCTGAATGATAAACCCGCGCCCATTAGTGCGATTAATGGCCTAACAGACGCTCCAGTTGGCCTTCCTGGCGCTGCTGTCAGTGCGAACAACGTGCCAATCCCCTTCTACTCAGAAAAAATCATCTGAGTCCGAGCCAGGTGTTACTGTAGTCCACCTGCTCCTACGAGCACAAAGCTCCTGTGTACACACAGCCACAAAGGCAATCTGCCACCACCGGGCAAGTCCGATTTACCACCACCGGGCAAATCCGCCGACGTCATCTGCTTCCACCGAGCAGATCACAGAGCTCTGTTTCGCCCCCACCGGGTAGATCCGATCTGCTACCACCGAGCTGATCAAGGATCTCAATTTGCCACCATCGGGCAACTCGTGTAGCCACTAAGGCTCTATAGATGGTTTCTGGTTCACCACCAATCGTCACATCACAGTGACAAAAGATGGTTTCAGGTTTACCACAAACCATTACAAAGTGGTTTTGAGATCACCACGAACTTTCAAATGCCTTAGCAAGTCTTACATTTCAATATTGGAGTTTCTGATACATACAATGACTATTACAATATACTAGGGAGTCTACTCCACAAACCACACTAAAACAAAAAATCTACTTTGTTGTCCACCAGAACACAGACACTCACAGCCCCACGAAGAGAACACAATTTTCCCTTCAAGAATAATTTTCAAGCATACTGCCTCATGCTTGCTAACAATCTGCAACAGGACCTCGATCATCCTCCAATCTCTGATATAGCTGTCATGTCTTCTCATATCTGGTAATAAATCATTTCTGCAAATAGATGTCTATTGTTGGAATGGCAAATTCCAACATAGAGTTACACTAGTGACACTAGTTTGCCAAGCTAAATGTCACAACAATCTAATTCTTTTACCCAGATTTACATAGATGCATTACATGTCAAGTTGATCAGTCCTCAACATGAAGCTAAATAACTTAAGAAGACAATTTTTTTCTTCTAAATCAGTGCAAATTCAAATGAAGAGAATAGAAGATGGACCCATTGTATTTCTGCACCCGACCGCAATACACTTCAACTCTCATGTATCTTTCTGCAATTAAAAAAAAATAAAAAAATGCTTTGACGGTTTTGTGAAGATCAGGTCTTCTCCGCACACACATCCACCAATAACACAAGAAATGTGTCACTGAACCAAGATAAAAACAGCTCTGCAAACTGCGCCTCGATTCCGCACATCCGTAGATTCAGCCAACTTTTACCGATCCAGGGCTGAATTAATCAACCGGAATCGTTCTTTCTTGCTGGATCTCGCCGGATCTTTAAGACCGATCCTCTGCAAAAAACCTCAAACGCTCAAGAGGCCAAGTATCTATGACATGTAGGGAGCCCATATGCAAAGACTTTGTCCTGCTGTCCACCAAGTAAAAAATTTCCACCACCATGAAAAAAAAACTGTAAGTATGATTACAGTGCACGAATAAAAAAAATAAAAATTCCCAGATTCAAAAAAACAACATTCGGGTTCTTAAGCTCAAGAACTTCTCTAACAGATCGACTCCACCGTGGCGAGTTGCTCCGGCTTCTGTCCCCAAAGGAAACCGAAAGCTGATCTGGAATCACATCCAAACTCCTTAAATTGAAGATCACCAAAGGCTTTATGCACATGTGCTTTTTCCACGCAAACTGTGAAGATTTGGTAAGACCCAGTGTTATGGCAGCCGCGCCTGATCTTTGCTACCTCTTCGAGAATACCCCGGCGGAAGAATGGCTGATTTCAAAAGCGTGTTGACAGATATCGCCCCAACTGAAAGTGATTTAACAGCAGGTACAGATTGTTGCAACTAATGATCGAAATATTTCCTCCACTAACAGATCTAGCTAGATATCTGTCACAGATCCACAAATTATCCTCCAAGATCAACCTACAGTCACCAGATCTCAATTAACACTCCCCATACTTGCAACGATCTGGACCTCTGTAGCTCCTGCACATGGTTAGCGCCTAACACACTTTAGATGCTGCTCCACGACCACCAGGAGCCACAGTTCATCTCACTCGCACGATCCTTTATGATTGGCCTTCATTCATTCTCATCTGCATCATCATCATCCCCGCATTGTTCATCAGGGTCAGCTTCAATCTCATGACTGCTTCTACATAGAGAGCCCTCTTCATTCCCCTGTTTGGCAGCATCTTTGCCATATTTTTCATCTTTCTCATCGTTTTTTCCGCGCGGAACAAAACGGAAAGCCTCTCCGCTTTGAAGGCCTGCACGCACAGAATCCCTTTTATCATCGTCGTGATTTTCATCACATTGTTCAGAGAAATTGCCTACACCCGCAAGAAGGCTCGCTCATGAAGATTCCTCTTCGTCATATCGTTCCTCGTCTTCCTCGTAATCCTCCCCATTACAGAAAGCCTCTTTGACATCAAAACCTGTGAGAACAGATTCATCTTTGGTAAGCTCATCTCTCATCCTACTACGTGCAGGTCCAATCCACGCTGCTGCTGCTCTCCTCGCAACCTGTAGACAAAGAGCAGAGATCCAACCTCCTCACAGCAGATATGCATCCTCCTCACTGCAGAGATTCGACTTCTACCACGGAAATCCTCCTCCATGCCTCTGCTACGCTGAATGCATGGCCCTTCATTTTTGCCGCTGGCTCCATCAAACATACCATTGATAAAGATTGTGAGCGGTGATAAGGATCCCGGGGTAGTCCCATTCGCCCAGAATTTGTCCAACATCCTCCGCCTCGCCGTTCAGCAAGCAGGGCAGGCTGATGTGGATCTCCACCCGGGCCAGAGCCGGTCCTGTCGAGCTTTTCCTCGGCCCGGATGGGGCGATTAACGAACAATTCTTCAGAGTCTATGAGTCTTTGCATTGAGCGCGAGCCGGTTATCGTTGGATCCTGCGTCGGCTTCCAAGGTCACGGATCTTCGCGATGCTGCGGGTTTCGAACAGGGATTCAACATGGATGCTGAATCCTTCCCCCTCTCATGGCTCTAATCTGACCTTCGATCTTGAAGAAGTTCCTGATTCTTGAAACGCTCCAGGCGCTTCTCGCTCTTTGGTGTGACTCGATCATACACCATATCATAATATTCAAGAGCACCACACATCACTAGATCCTCCGGTTTACCAACACTGTAACTCGATTTGGAAAAAAAAGTGGTGAACGGAATCTGATCCAGCATGGTCCACTCAGGCTGAATGTCCACAGAACTCTTGAACACGGCCGCTTCCCTTATTCAGAGGTTTCTCTGAGTCGAAAAAAAAAATAGCAGATCCAGGCAGCGGTTAAACTGCACCTCCTCCTTCACGGTGAAGTGCTCCAACAAAGATCCCCCTTGCTGCGACCTTGTCCATGCGTACAAGAGACAATGCCTCCACAACCAGTCACTCAAGCAATTGAATAGACCACAAAAAAAAAATGATGGACAAACAACATATACTAAACTCTTTATTTTCCCTCAGCCCAGGGAGGGCCAAGCCTAGGAGGGGCCAAGCCCTCACAGGCTCTGACACCAAGATAAAAGTTGCACAATCAATATATTTTCTAATAATTAATGAATGAGGAAATTACAAGATATTTATACAATCATAGTCTCAAGATAGGAATGCCTTTCTAGACGTACAGTAGTGTGTTGAGAGATTCTCTCAACCACACACTAATCTAGAGAAAACTAAATCCCTATTATATAGGAACAAACTCCTCAAATGGAGAATTATAACCATAGACAAGTAGGAATTAATAATTTCCAACTTGCCCAAACCCTGGTGATGGGTCAATCCGTAATGAATGTAAACTACAATATTGAACATCGCGCCAACAACATAAATCACTCACTTATGGCACGGGAAGCATCCTTAGGTGCATCCCTTCCAAGTCTTATTAAAGAGTACACAGATCCTCTAGTTGTAGGGGAATAAACAGTTTGCCCGGTTCCACGAGCAAAACCAGTTCTTCGAGAAGATCGAGCAAAAGTAATATATATAGCATCAGTAGAAGCTTTAACAAAATCTCTTCTAGGTCGAGTTACTGATACAGAGCTAGATTCGGTTGATACAATTAATTCAACTTCAGCTTATGTACCAGCATGACCAGTAGTAGCAAGAGAAGTATAGACAGTTGACCCAGTTCCAATTGCTATATCACCAACATCACTAAGAGCAGAATAAGTAGCAACATCCCTAACATCCCTTCACACGGTTACATATCGAAAAACAACAACATCAATAGCAACATAATTACCCACCACTTTAGCAACAGTAGCATCAGTGGTTTCAGCAACACTAACCAATTCAATAGATCCAGTAGCACAAGTAGCAGACCCAGGCGCAACAAATCCAGTTGAACGAGCAACAACATCATAAACTTAGTTCACTCGTTTTTCAATATGAAATTGAACTGCAAATAATGAACAACAAATAGTGAATAATAAGTAAATTGTAGACTTGAACAATAGCATCAGCGTCGCTAAGTTCCATATCCAATTCCAAGGTAATTTCCAATGGCCAATTGATCGGGTGAAAGTACCACAGAAGGGGACAAAGTCCACATAGACATAGATAGGAGCATCAGTGTAGAGAAAATCTCCACTTCAACCTCCCTCTTCAATAGCTTTTTCTAGCCCCTTAGCTAGCATCCCTAATAGTTATTGTTCTACCATAGACACCCGTCCCGTTAGCGGCGTTAGTAACATCTATGTTAACACACGTGCAATCCATCCAAACATTATAATACCCCAAAAGACCCTTGCAAAGTGATTTGTCCAATAATTTTGAACCAAACATTTAAACTACAAACTCTGGGCCATGTGGGCCAGCATGGATACACTTGCCTCACTGCTTTATTTTGTGATGAGTCCACTTGCCTGGCCACTCTATTTTCCATAACATGCCATGAAATACGTGGATGAAGCCTTATGAAGTTGTGGCATGCTAATATGATTTTATATGGGGTAGTTAGTTGTAAACAAAGTTCGTAGGGAAAATTAAAAATTTATTCTGGTTTTTGGCTTCAACGACTGCTCCATAAACTTCTGGATCAACTATTCCTGCTACCTTGGCTTCTACCCATGTAGTGGAGAAGAGCATGACACTAGAAGTGATCAACACAGCACCAGGAAGTGATCCAAGGCAGTCGGCATAGAGGGGAAGCAGGATTGATAAAAGAGTAGGTGAAGCTCCACATAGTAGGAGTCTCGATGGTAGATGATTGGACTTGGTTCCCAGAACTGCAATCTCAAACCACTCGTTTTAAAGACGTCTCCTCAAACCATTAGACATGCAGCTTTTATCACCCATTTGAAAGACGGAACCTCTGTTGAATTCCAACATAACTCTTAAATGAACACAATCAAATGATGCAAACCTTTGCTAGCAAAAGCAAGGGATGAATTCCCTCAGCTATTCAGAGAGAGTTTGCACGACCTGCGTTTCCAAGGAATCTGCATGCTAATAGGTTTGATTCAAACATCAATGGGAGTGTCCTCTCTTAAAGCTTCAACCGATAGAGAAAGACGAAGAAGTGGTTGCTCTAGGTGAAGCTTCAACTGACAGAGAAAGACGAAGAAGTAGTTGGTCTATTTATGGATGATTGAGATCCATATGCAGATCCATATCCATACGTAGGGGCTGAGTAAGTATCTTGTTTTGTTATATACCTCTATTATGTCACCTCTATTTTGTCTCTCTATTCAATACCCAAAATCTTCCTCTGATAGAGCTTGTTTTCTATATCTTGAAAGTTGTTTAAGGAATCTCTGATGAGACAACTTTTTGTATCTCTGAAAGTTGCTTAAGGAATCTTTGATGAGACAGGATATGATCTATGCCATCATATTCCTTAAGTGGGAGTTAAAAGATTAATCATGGCATTATTACTTTAGGTAGGGGTAGGGAAAATTAGTGCAAATCAACGTAGGAGCTTACTACAGAGGAAGCGAGAAGCAAGCCATTCAACCTGGAGTATCCCTCAAGAATCTAGAGATGGTGATGACATATTTGGGAGCACTAAATCCTATACTCTTCTGCTTCCTCGTCCTCAGCGAAAAACTGCAATTTTGGTATCAATATGTGGTCATTTTTCTCCACTTTTGTTTATTATGGCTATGGGGATACCGGCAAGGGTTTCTTTAAGATTTGTGGGGATTTATTTCAGATGTTATTCCAGCAGTAAATAGCATACACTCATTCCATGGGGGCAGACATCATCCTTGAGGCTCCCTTGATTGGAAACCTCAAGAGCCCTTATGTCCAGGTCCCTTGTTTCTATAACTATTGGATTTGGTTTTCCATCGTCAAGGACTTTAGTTGGGTTGATGAGTATAGGGTTTCTCCAGGGCCAAATCGCAAGACAAGGAAATTAATGGAGGAGGAGAATAAGAAATTGAGGAAGAAGGCAAAGAGGGAGTATAATGAGGCCATGCACCAGCTTGCTGAGTTCGTTAAAAGAGGGATAAGAGGGTTTTGGAAAGTCAATTGCAAAGGAAGAAGGAAGAGGAGGCGAAGGAAGTTTTATTGCTTAGGTAATCAACATTTTTCCATGTATTATGTGAAAACTAACATTACATGAAAATTAACATTTTAATGCAGAAATGAAAGTGATATAATTCACTTACCAATAATTTAGATAATATTTATTTTGAAACAAATACCTCTTCATGATTGTTATTGCTCATATATTTGTAGGAAGGAGAAGAAACAATGTGCTGGAAGGAGAATATGAAAGGAAGCAGAAGAAGGGATGTGAAATAAAAGAACGCAGTCTGAAAATAGTGTTGGAAGGGGAATATGAAAAGAATTAGAAAAAATAGTGCTAGAGGGGGAATATGAATGGAAGCAGAAAAAAGATGTGAAATGAAGCGTTGTAAGCAGAAGAAGAAGCCTTGAAAGTAGAAGCAATCATGTAAGGGCTTTTTCCAGAATACAAGTGTCGTTCAGTTTCTTCTATATATGATATATGTCATTCATGATATTCATTTTTGGGAATGAAGGGAATTAAACATCAAAAGTTTCAAAACTAATGTTAGCATTAGTTTGTTAGGATATTCTGACACATAGGAAATAGTTAAGTATAACTTAGTCTAGTTTAGAGTTAGGTAAAGTGTGTTTCTTTACTATGTACTTTTGTAACTTATAATCCGACGATCATGATATGTTCTAGACATTAAGTGATCTGACGATTCATTCTCTTCTCATATTATTGACACTTGATCCATGGCTTACCACCCAATTGGTCCATGATATCTATTTAAAGAGCATGGAGGGTCATTTGTAGGGTGACAGTTCATGAGAGAAGCTTATGTAAATTTTCTTTCTTCATTAATAAATTACCTAAAGTGGCCGCATTGGCTTAGGCCGTGGACTGTTTCCCTCTTTGAGGGTTTTAACCACATGAAGAATATCGGTGTATTTCTCTGTGATCTGTTTGTGAGCGGTTTCCTTTGGTGTCCTATCTAAGGAACTTACCCTATAAATTCCTACATGGCATCAGAGCTATTTGAGGTCTGCATCCGTTGGTGATCCAAATCCGTATCCGGCATAAGTGCATGCGACTGTCGTTTCCTATATCTACTATTCTAATTGCTTTCACGCCGAGAGGACTACTCTATTCTGTTAAGAGCATTTGTTCCAGTGAGGAACCCCTTTCGTTTCACGCAAAAAGGTTTCCGGTAGCCCTAGCTATGTCATTTTTAAGATCTAAAAGTATATAGTCTTTATTTGCAGTTTTAGTTATTCATCTCTTTGTTTATTTCAGTTTTTTTAGCTCTCTGGTTTTTTTATTACCAGATCTATACCATTCATTTTTGTGTATGCTCTTTTCCCTGCGTCTCTGTGCGATCTAGGCAAATCAGAAACAAAAAGGAAGGATTTTTCTCATGCGTATGCTCTTTTCCATCGTGCCTTAGTGTGATCTCAGAAAATCAAAAACATTGAGGAAAATATTTGGCTTCTAGCAAAAGCTAACTTCAAGCCATAAGGTTTGGTTTTTTTTTGTATGTCCGTATTGGGTTGTGTGGTTTTTTTTTGTAGGTAAAAATAGATTTTCCAAATAAGCACGCACCCCAAAGCTTCAGTAAGTAAAAACAAAACAAAAAACAAAAAATCATTCCTCTTTTCCAAAAATTACTAACATTTTAAACTAACTCACTTGGTTCAAAGTTGCTTTATGAGAATATAGGTCTTGAATTCAAGTCTTTCTTTTTGTTGAGTTACTTTTTCAAAAAACACATGTAATTTATGTTTTAAAGTTACTTTATGTAAAAGTGTTCTCACCCATTATAAAAAGTGAGTCACCTAAAATTCCAAAATCTCTTTATCTTTTATTTAAGTTACAATTTAGTGGGTATTTCATAAAGTACCATTGTAAAAGTGACTTTCACTTATTTATAAAAGTGGATCACATAAAATTTTGTTTTTAAAGTGAGCTAATTAGACTAAGTTTGGAAAGGGTTTTTTTTTTTAATATAACATTATCATTCACTTCCGCACATTCATGCACTTCGTCGACATCTTAAAAAAACCATAACTTCTTCATCCGAAAGTTGTTTTTTTGAATTGGCCTAATTTTTCGAGATCTTTCAATTTGACACTTAGTTTCAGCATCTACAGCTTCAGTTTATGTTAAAATGGAAAGGCCATGCCAAGTTATTCTTGACAGCACCAACTACGTCCAATGGTGGTCCTACATTGTGGATTTACTTAGAAGTAAAAGTCTTTACAGAATAGCCTCAGTCCAAGAAACTAAACCTAAAGATAAAGATAAGGCAGCCATATGGGAAAATAGGCAAGACCAAGCACGTGGGTTGATAGAGATGTTTATTTCTCCAGACCTTAGATTTCATATCACAGAACTTGATACCCCTAATGAAGCAATGAAACAACACACTAAAGTTTTTGGAATTAAAAATGATATTAGAGCCCATCAACTCGAAAATGAGTTGCTTATGTTGGACCCCAATTATTTTTCTTCCATTGAAGATTTTTTGTCCAAGTTCAAGACCCTTAGACTTCTCTTGGAAGGTGTTAAGGTTAAGAAAGAAGATGGTAGTTTTATCTATTCCATTCTTACTAAGTTGGGACCAGCCTACTCTGTGTTTGTTTCCACCTTCCATTCTACTAGAGAAGCCTTTATCTCTCAAGGACAAGACTACGAGTCCCTTCTTTTGATGTCTTTTGTGATTCTTTAATAAGAGAACAAGAAAAATTCTTACATATAGGTCTTCTTAATCTTGGAAACTCTTTTAAGAAAGCCTTACCCGCCCAACAAAAACCAAAATAAAATAATCCTAAGAAGGAATATCCTAAAAAGAATGGTCCTAAACCAAACAAGGGTCCTAAGAAATTTCAGTCTCAAAATGAAAAATCAATTCAACAAAATGATAAGGAAAATAAAAATAAAGATAAATGGCACTTTGTTTCTTGCAAGCCCATGTAATAGGTCCAGACCAAGAGTGAAGACATAACCTACAGTAGACTTGCGATCATCAGGGTCACCAGCCCAATCAGAATTAGTGAAACCAACCAATAGAGGAGATGCTTCTGCACTGTAATGAATCCCAAACTGAACTGTACCTCGAACATAACGAAGTATTATTTGATCTGCTTTCTAATTTCTTTCATGTGGGTTTTGCATAAACTAAGCAATAAGGCCAACAACAAAGGAAAGGTCAGGATGAGTATGGGTCATATACAAAAGTTTTCCTACAAATTGACAGTATAAGGTAGCATCAACTTCAGGGGAAGTACAAGTGACTGAAAGTTTGGCTCCAGACTGAAAGGGAGAAGGGGTTGGCTTACAGTCTTCCATGTGAAAGTGGCGTACAAGATCATAGGCATAGTTGGACTGGGAAAGGGAAATACCTTCCTTGGATTATATTCTTGGTCTTCAAGTCTTGCAATCCAAGGAAGGTATTTCCCTTTCCCAGTCCAAGTATGCCTATGATCTTCTACGCCACTTTCACATGGAAGACTGTAAGCCAGCCCCTTCTTCCTTTCAGTCTGGAGCTAAACTTTCAGTCACTTTCACTTCCCTTAAAGTTGATTCTACCTTACACTATCAGCTTGTAAAAAAACTTTTGTATCTTGCCCATACTTGTCCTGACCTTTCCT
This sequence comes from Pinus taeda, assembly GCA_000404065.3. NCBI lineage: Eukaryota > Viridiplantae > Streptophyta > Pinopsida > Pinales > Pinaceae > Pinus > Pinus taeda. The sequence goes on along the minus strand of APFE031073109.1, from coordinate 70,992 downwards.
TTGTTGTTGGCCTTATTGCTCAGTTTATGCAAAACCCACATGAAAGTCATTGGAAAGCAGCTAAAAGAATACTTTGTTATGTTCGAGGTATAGTTCAGTTTGGGATTCATTACAGTGCAAAATCATCTCCTCTATTGGTTGGTTTCACTGATTCCAATTGGGATGGTGACCTTGATGATCGGAAGTCTACTGCAGGGTATGTATTCACTCTTGGTTCTGGACCTATTACATGGGCTTGCAAGAAACAAAGTGCCATTTCTCTTTCTTTAGTAGAAGCAAAGTATCAGGGCATCTTAGAAGCTAGTAAGGAAGCGCCGTGGCTTCGTCAGATCCTGTTAGAGTTTGGCTTTCAGAAGCCGCATCTGACTACACTTTGGTGTGATAATCAAAGTGTCATTCAACTATGCAAAGATCCAGTCCAACATCAGCATAGAAAACACATTGAACTACACATGAACTTCATCAAAAAGCTCATTCATGCCCATGTTCTTGAAGTGCAATATTGTTCAACAGATGATCAAGTTGCAGACATCCTTACAAAGGCTCTCACAGAGGTGAAGTTTATTAAACTTCGATCTATGGTTGGAGTTCTGGAAGTTGTCACTAAGGGGGGATAGGCTCTAATGTCTCTTTCCTTCTCCTATTGTGTCATATTTGTACATCCTTCAATCCTATCCCAAGTTGTTCTTAAGGGGGGATGTTGGGATATTCCAACACATAGGAAATAGTTAAGTATAACTTGGTCTAGTGTAGAGTTAAGTAAAGTGTGTTTCTTTACTATGTACTTTTGTAACTTACAATCTAACGGTCATGATATGTTCTAGACATTAAGTGATCCGATGGTTTATTCTCTCCTCGGTATTATCGACACTTGATTCGTGGCTTAACACCCGATTGGTCCATAATCTCTATTTAAAGAGCATGGAGGGTCATCTGTAGGGTGACCGTTCATGAGAGAAGCTTATGTAAATTTTCTTTTATTAATAAACTGTTTGAAGTGACCGCGTTGGCTCAGACCATGGATTGTTTCCCTCTTTGAGAGTTTTAACCATGTGAAGAACACTGGTGTATTGATCTGTGATCTATTTGTGAGTGGTGTCTTTTGGTGTTCTATCTAAGGAACTTACCCTGTAAATTCCTACATAATTTAGCAATTCAAAATGCCAAAAAATAATGAAAATGAAATAAAGGAATATAACATATGGTTTTGGTGGAAGAGGCCAAATAAGATGGAAAAAGTGATTTTAATTGGAAAAATATATGATGAGCATCAAAACTTTTGATTATTCAGAATTGTAATCAAGTCAAACTAATATTAGTGCCTTCATTCCAATTACTATAGTCTCATATTAGTGTCACCATTCGGATTACTATAGTCTCTGCCTTGCCTGTTGCAGGGACTAATAAGGGAATTTGGTTACTTTGTGATTATATATATATATATATATATCCTCGTGACCTTGTTTTAGTTTTACAAATTTAATTTATCAATAGATTTAATTTTAAGTTTTGATTTTATTTATTTTTAGGAAATGAAAGTACGTGAAATTTGGAGTACTTTTCCACATTTGTTGGATGGTAAATTTTGTATTGGCTAGCCTCATCCGAAGGGAATCAAAGAGCTCAGCCTGTGATCAACGACAACTAGCAACAAGATCAAAGAAGTTCACTTCTAGTTCTAGACCACTTGAGCTAACTTTAGCAACAACATCAAAAAACTTCACTTTTGGCTCTAGACCACTTGAGCTAACCTTTGAAGTTATGTTTTGGTTTATTATTATAAATTTAATATACAAAAAATATAAATTATGAATAATTTAAGTGCGAAGGGTTAGCTCATTTAATTGAGTTCTCATATGTAAATCACCTTGTTGATGAGAGGTCACAAGATCAATTCCCCTCAAAGTTCTTGGTATTAGACTCTAAAGTGATTTTTCAAGTAAGCCACACATTATTAAAAAAAAATATTACAAAAAATTAAATTATTAATAAATTATATTTTAAATTTAATTTAGAAAATTTAAATTAAAATATATGAGAAAATTTAAATTTAAATTTTAAATATTAGTAATTTAATTTTTATTTTATAAAAATAGAAAACATAAAATTTTAAGCGTGGCTCTCCATTCAAAATTTAATCTTAAAAATTATCTTCTAGGATTATGTAACCGACTCATGCACTTTCTGCCATGATAACCAATGCCTTGGTTATTGTTTTTGGCTATTTTTTTATAATGAAACGATGTAAGGTTTAATAAAAAGGCATGCCATTGCTGGTTATTGTACTATAGCTTGATAATGTCATAAAACTCAACATAACTCAGAAACTGTTTTTTCAATTCCAACATATATAAGAATATATAGATTCTTAGAGTACAAAACACAACCCATAAACTGTATTTTCAAGTCTGGCATATATAGATTTTTATAATACAAAACACAACAACAAGGTTATCACATGATACAGGTTGATTATTATGGTGTAAATTACACTGATGCAAAGCATAAGATATTTAATATATCTCAGATATTTAATATATCTCAAATTGTGTGAGGAAAACAACAATTTGAAAACAACAAGTAAAAATTATATAAACAAGTCTCATATGAATTGAGATATAGTTTTTTGGATTGGTATTGATAAGTCATGAAATTGGCCCATTGTATTGTAAAAACAATCTATTTAGAAATAAAAAATCTATCTTACATAAAAATAAATAAATTTCTACATATTTAACTTATATATTATTATTTTTTTATCAATAATAATAATAATGACTTGAAACAAATTTATAATTTTGTTAATTTTTATAATTTTTTAAATACATCCATAGAAATATATATATGGAATAGGTTTTTTATAATTTAATTTATTATTAATAATTATTAGGTAGATGATAGGGATTAACCTCCACAAAATATTCTACAATATTCTAATAGTATACACAAAGAAAAGGTTGAGGTTTATTTTTTTTAATAAATTGATCAATTAAAAAAAAATATCACATGAACAAGTGTCATATGAATGAGTTAAAGTTTTTTGGGCGTGTATTATTTATAAGCCATGATATTGTAACAAAGCATATTTACAGATTAAGTATCTTCATGGTAAAGTGGGTGTAAATCACCATGCTTAAGAATCCTGTTCCATGTATTTTTAAATATAGATATGTTTAACTTATATATTAAGTCTTTTTATAATTAATGATAATAATAATAATTTAAAATAAAGTTATCATTTAATTAGATTTTATGTTTTTTTAATTTTAGGAACATGAGACATATAATGAAGTGTTTTGATGCTTATTATGGTGATGTCTATCAAAATTTTCCATTTAATTTATATGGCTACACTAGTTTTAGCAATGTGAAATAAGTATGTTGATGCTTATGGATTGATGCCTATCAACATTTACCAGCTATTTAATTTACATGGATGCACTAATATTATTGGTTGTGATAATTATTATAATTATGTTTTCAATTAACATTATTAGTTGTTCAGGAGAATTCTATGAAATTGATGTAAGTGGAGGAAAAAAATGACAATATAGACCTTAAGCTTAGAATTCTATCCAAGAGACGAGCCAATATATCCTTCTCTTAGGATGAGGGTAGTGACCATCTAGGTGGATGCCTGAAGATTATGCCCGCCTAATAGTTGTTATGACTCGCTGGTTTGTTGCATGCAACACTAATAGGCTTTTTTGTTTTATCATATCGTTGTATGTCAAGGTCTCGCACAAGTAGTTTGTTTTTATAAATTTCTATGTACAAGAACCTTTAGTTAGACAAGGTATTAGCAACCTCAAGACTTTGAACTTATGTTACTAATCTAGCTTCTTCAAGCAAACTAGTAGCAGGACATTTTTTATCTGTGTAATCCTCATTTTACATATTGCAAAGTCCCTAACTTAAAGAACAAACAAAAACAACAACAACAACAACAACATTTTTTATTATTAGCTAATATGTATAAACTCATTATTATTATTCCACAAAACCACATTAAAATATATAAAAATCCAGTATTTAGAATTACATAATCATAGGGAGAGATTAACTTAAATTTAAAAATTAATATTATTTGAAATTATTTCACTTCTAGTTTTTTTAATAATATATTTATTATTAATTTATGTTAAAGCTTTTTTTTGTAAATTAATTTGTATCACCTTTGAACATCAACTTACATTATTCTTTTCATAAGCACGCTACATAAAATATATTTTCTTCCTTCCTAGACTCAATCCCAAGATTTTTTTATGGATTTTCCCTTCTTTTGTTTTCTCTTCCAGACGTCTATCCATCTCGAGGAGTTGTGAGGAACAAATGTAGATGAGACAATGACAGCATTTACTTAAGACACTTCCATTGTTGTGTTATCTCTTAGAGGAAACCCTCGCTGCAGGGAAATCTCTAAGGCAACCTCAAACCTCTTTGAGGTTGAACGCTGGCCCTTTCAACCTGGAGAGGGATCTTTCCATGAAACTCAACTACTCAAGGTCACTTTAGTAGAAGGTTTGCAATTGAATAATATGGCCAAATTTATTGAAAAATGATTGAAATTTGGTTGGGCTATGTGAAATTTCCACCATTGGGCATGGAGTCTAACCCAATTAGGTCTTATACAAACACAACTTTGATGAGAAAAACACAGAAGAAGGGTAGCAGTAGTTCCTTTGAAACTTCAATGATTTAGAGGAATATGAAGGAATTTAGTGTAAAGGTTACGTGAACAACAATTATTAACACTTGATAAATAAAGAAAAAGGAACATAAAATATGAATCCCAATCTCATACTCTTTTTATCATACATAAGGAAATATAAAACAAAGCACAAAAATTTCTACAAATGCTCATAAAGATTGTTTTCATTAATGATCTACTCAAATTACACAAGGATGCTGAAACTCAAATAAACACCAACCCTTTTCCATTCTTCAGAAATTGTCTTTATAGACATTACATCAATTGATCACAAGATTATAATTTCAAACTTAATTACAATAATCCAAAAATATCAAACTATTCTAAGTTCATGCATGTGAAAAATATCTTTAATTACATTAAGTTTTTTGTAAAATAAAATATCTACTGGAAAATATGCTAACATATAGGCTAAGAAAAGTATATTCATAATATCTTCCTTGAAAATAGAAACAGGTCCCTGACTGATAGAATTGAATCCTTGTTAGCAAACAGGTTCAATTCTTCACCAAAAATTGTTTTTCTGTTAGAATTCCTTTTCCCTTGGGCTTCCTGGTGAAATTTATTGATACTATCACTACCGGCTTCTTTGGTTTCCTGAGTTGAAGATTTCATTGACAGACTGACTATCACCATTTCCTTTCTACCTTTTTTAAGAATTCGTTGATAGTGGAAATGTCAGCATTTCTCTTGCCAAAATTCATTGACAATGGAGATGTCATCGTTCCCATTCAAGATCGTTGATAGCAAAGATGTCAAATATTGTTCCTAAAAATCATTGACAATGGAGATGTCAGCTCCTGCTTCTATCAAAATCGTCGACAGTGGATATGTCAGCTTATCCTTGCTCTATTGTATGTAAAACGTTGTTAAGCACACTATCAGCAATAAAGCCAAAAAAATTGTTGCTTAAGTGCATAACCAAAATTTTCAAAATGACCCCAAGCCTCCTAACTGAGGGCATTGGTTGCTTTGACAATCACATCCACCTTCTCCAACCTCTATTTCTTGCTTTGCCTTGTCTCTATAGGACCTTTTCCTTTAGTTTCTTTGTCCATGCTCCTTTTAGATTATACAATATTCTTTCTATTGATGATAAGGTCCTTCAATGGCAGATTAACAACATCAATTACCTCCTTGGCCAATTTTGGTTTGCTTCTGAGCTTTATTTTAAACCTTGATTTGTTTGTTGGCTTTATATGGGGTATTTTGCCTCCTTTAAAAGTTTCAAACAATGTTTCTTCAGCTTGGATCTCAACTTCGACCTATTTGCCTTTAAATATCTCTGGCATAGTTGTGTCTGCGAGGGAGGCTTCAACAGGTGAACTCATGGCCTAGCGAGAACTAATAGCAGAAGGTAAGTTTATAGGGGATGCAAGGTCTATTTTACTAGTCATGACAATCTTTCTTTGGTAAACTTTTGGGATTTTAGGGCCAAAGGATGTAGAAGGGACCTCTATGTATTTTTGGCTAGGAGTTACCTTAATAGGGGTTGTTTCTTGAGTATTTTTCCCTTGTTTAATAGTTTTCTTCCTTCCTCTTTGAGATTTAGGGGGTTGAGGTTGAAAACCACCCCAAAATAGGAAGTGGCTCTGGGTTCTTCCTACCTTCACCAACTAGTTTTCAATCAATAGTTTAATGAGGGCCTTATGGTAGACAAAATGGGGAGAAGGTCGGTTGTGGATCTGAAACGAGTTGTCATATGCCTGAGACTCTCCAACAAATAGAAACAAGTATCCTAATCTCATCAACTAAATGTGCAAGAAAATGGAAGTGATAGAGATTTACCCGGTTGAGCCTTCCTTCGCATGTGAAGTACTACTAAGTAATGCGAAGCAGGCCGTGCCAATTATTTTGTAGCTAGTCCCTTTGAACCCTGGTTCTACGATTATGATTCTTGAACTCTTCCTTTAGAAAGAAGGGCACATCAACTCCTACCAACACATGGCTTCTAAAAACTCGGTCCCTATCAGTTGGCAAGGTTGTGGCCTCTGAGATTAGTGGTTCTATAATAGAGAAGGAGAGCCTGTCGACTTCCACCCAGTTTCCATCAAAATTATGAGCAAATGGATGAGACACGACATTGTGGTAATCAATGCAACAGTGGAAGAACTCACTCCAACCGATTGCTTAAACTGTTGCTAGATATTGGGATAAATCTCCAACAAATCCGATGCTTTGGGCTCGGCCCGGTTAACCTTGTTTCCTTTCCCATCACAAACTTTAGTTGGAAATTAAAACATCGGGATTTCATCTTGGATCTTTGCAGGAGAAGTCGAACAAAATCTTGCCAGTCATTAACAATTTCGTAGCAAAATAACCAAACTTACAAACGAAAAAAACAATTTACAAAGAGTTTAATGGTGGAGAGAGGAAATCATCACAATTCAGGGTAAATCATGTTTTAAACCATGATTAATCGATAAACAATATATATTTGGCGACTGAAAAATCAATGATTTAACATCACACTTACCTGTGGCACATTTGCAAACCTTATCATTGCCACTATTCCAAAATTCAAATTTGAAATTTTCTTTTGGCACTGACAGTTGGCCTATCAATTATATTAGAAATGATGATAAGCCTGTTGTCAGTGAATTTCTTCATAAAAAATTATTGGAACATTAAAGCACTGATAGCCCCACTATCAATGATTTCCTTATTTATTACAACTAAAATTTTGAAACTAAAACTGTCAGCATTTCTAAAAACTTAAAAAAAAAAAAAAAAAAAAAAAATAAAAAAAATAAAATAAATAAAAAATTAATGTAATAATAGCTGGCTCCATGGGGACGTTGTCTATCAATGATGACAACAAGAACCCCATAGACCAATTGGATATTTATTACAAAAGACTAGTTCAAAACAAAAACTTTGCTGACTCAAAAATAAAGAATTCATCTCTTAAAACATGTTATTTTTATAAACTCTGAATTTTTATTTTTTATTTTTTAATAATTGATTGTAAAATAACTTATTTGTTTCATAACATTAGCATAACCTTAGGGCCTTCTATTCAGGATTCAATTTCTTTAGAATGCTTATCCACAACTACAATATTTTCAAACAAAATATATGATATATACAATGAACTCTAAAAATTATCGTTATTGGATGCTTGGTTTGATAGGTACCTTTGACTTGGTTCATAATCAGCTCTGAATCTCCAAAAATGCTTCTTCACCCTTTTCTCTCTTAATAGATTTAGCCCAATAATGAGAGCTTCATATTCTACCACGTTATTTGTACAATCAAAATACAATTTAAATTAATGTAATTATATTGTACAATCTGGTGGAACAATCCATATTCCTGCTCTGAAACCCTTCTCACAAATGGAGACATCAAAGTACAATTTCTAGACTTCATCCAAAAATTTATGAACCTATTTTTGTTGAACATTAGTCTCATCTTTCAATGATATTTCTCCCTCAAAACAACAATCATTAAAGAAAATATGTGACCTCAATTCTATATCCACTGCATAAATGGGATGATTATCCTGTTGGGTTCCACTGTTCACCATATAGGCCATTTGTACCTCTCAGTATAATATTTTCAATTCACCAAAAAATGGGATTGAAGCATAAGACATGTCCATATGCAAAGTTTCTCCCAATCTTACTGCCCAATATCAAGATAATAACATGCCAAATTTGGCTGGAATGTTTGCTACCACTATATCAATCATTACACTCTTAGCAGCAAGATGAGCTAAAGTGACAACTAAATCCTTTATCAACCCTAAACATTTTACCTTTCTGGAATCAAAATAGAACAAATCTTTGTAGGGTCTAGTAATTTGGAGTCCTAGATGGTCCATGGCTGACTTAGGCATGAGATTATGCGAAGCTCTGGAGTTCTAACACCCTCCTCACACATCCACCCAAGTAACCAACCAACCAAGGTAAACATGTGACGAGAGGCTACTATGATTGGATTTGACCTCCTATGTGGCCTTAAGGAAGCGGAAGCGACAGAAACATAAAACACATCAACTTCAAGACCCTCAATAACCAATCCAACACTTTAGACAGCTTGCCCTTGGGTCCTACTGAAGTTTTGACCATCTTAAGCCTCAGTCGCTCTCATGTTATAGGGATGACAACGTCGAAAAAACTAGAGTCACTCTCACAGGCTTTCCTGCCAGGATCCAGAGACTCATTTTGCCAATTTTATGCTAGCGTCCCTAGAATTTGAGCCCCTTTTTCAAGCCCAGATCCTAAGTCACTACCCAGAATGGAATGATAACTGAGGAGTAGTAAAAGAATAGTGAAACAATGATTCAAAATAAATCAGTTAAAAAAGACCATAATCAGACCCCTACTAGCCATGACAGGAATTTCGTCAAACATATCACAAACATGTAATCTACATGTGTAACTAACATAATTAAACATAGGGATCTCGTGCTTATCTAAGAATCACTAAGAACCATTGTTCCCTCATGTCATTAGCCACATTATCATCTATTAGGTCATAGATACATTATCCATTCATTTACAAGTAAAAACATGTTGAGAGCCATACATAGTTGTTGTCATAAAACACACATGTAACCAACATAGTAACAACAGAAATACCATAAATATATTAGTCATAAAATTCACATATACATGAGTACATTTACACATTAAAAACAAGGGAATGAATTTCTCATTAATGAAGGAAATAAACCAACTGGAGATGGGACTACCACATTCCACCTGACCGTAGAATGGCTGAGTCAAATCTCTCTTCATCCAATGAACCCCATTCCATATTCCAAACATGAATGTGCGACTCATAAAACACACCAAAAAACACCAAACAAGCATGGATGCCACTGGATTTCTCCACCTACATCGTGAGGAATTTGAGTGTCTCCTAGTCTCTCAGGGTTTACCATAATCCACAGTCTGATCCAGGGATCACTAGGCCCTACACCGAGACACACTCTTCAGGCTTTACCATACATCTCAACCTGCGACTACTAAGCCTAGCAGAGAAAAATCCACCTCTTGGCTTTACAGTATATCCTGCCATTCAATAGAAAGGATTCCTAAGCCCACCGAGGCACATAATCTTGGCTTTATCGCAACCCACAGTCTGGCTCAGGGGTTACTAAGCCAGTGGATTTACCGTGATCCACAACCTAGTTCAAGGACCACTAGGCCATGTGTTTGTCATTTTAGATACCCACCCCACTAAGCTTCAAATCCATCTGGCCATCCTAGCTCAACTAAATATGAGGACCCATCTCATCAAAGCTATTAGGAAATGGTAAGGCTAGGTTGAAGAACACGGTCACACCTGGAAAAACCCACCATGATAGAAAAGAACCACATGCAATACCATGCATGCCAAATCTAGCAAGGAAAATACACATGTAAGTCAATACCTACAATGAAGCATGTTGTAGTTGCTTGATCTTTGCTTCCTCTTGCCTTCTTTTCCTTTCTTTCTCCAATGCCAAAGTGTTCCAAGAAACTCTTAAGTGTCCAATAGGGATAAAGAGAGATAATAATGAAAGAGTTCCAAAACTCAACTAACAAAAAGTTATCAATCGATCCTCAAAAGCCTTTTTATGAATGAGGCCTCTATTTTCTTCATTTTCCATTATTTTCCTTCATTTTCCTCCTCACATGAAACATATGACCTTTCACCTCCTTTTTATCCTAATTTCCATTATTACATAAATAAATGTTCCAAAAATTCCATTTTGCCTTTCCAAAGGCTTAGACATTGTCTTTGCCATAAACAACCATATGATCACCCCCTAGAATATCTTGCCCAACATTTAGCTTGGAATAAGTGTCCCATCAACCGTGGTTATTATTTTTAACTTTTATTACATGGAATTTTCACCAGGGTTGTTACAGAACCCTCCCCCTTGGGGGACACCATCCTCGATGTTCAATTCCACATATACCTCAGCAAACTACTAGAAATAAGACATATTTTTCATGGAGCTTTATAACATATCTTGATGCAGTATTTACAATGATCACCCTACTAAGTAACAACCCACATGACATCATAGAAACATGATAACATAACCACATGATAGCATAGTAACATGGAAACATAATCATAGTGGCATGACACCCATATCACTTAGTGGAGCTTTATAACATAGCTCATGGTGGTATTTACATCCATATACACATGTACATATAGCAATATCACCAACACATATACCAAGACTTCATATCAAAACATATACCAAAACACCATATCAAAACATATACCAAAACACCATATGAAAGCATATACCAAAACACCATCTCAAAACTGCTTTGTCTCAACCGACAAACAAGGAAGGATACATAGCCCGCATCTGATCCTCCATCTCCCTTGTAGGTTCATCGGGCCCAAAGTGCTTCCACTACACTTTAACTTGATCGATTCCAAAGCATGAGCACCTTTTTCTACTATATACATTGAAGCTCTGACTGGAATTCTCCATCTAGTTCCACTTGCAATACAAACTAGTCAATCACATGATCAACATCTTTAATATACTTCTTAAGAAATGACACATGTAAAACATCATGGACTTTCAATGTCGGAGGCAATGCAAGTCGATAGGCTACTCACCCAATCCTCTCAATGATACTGAAGGGTCCACAAATCCATGGTGCCAGCGTGGGTCATGATCCAATCCGCAAGGAGCTCTTATTCGGTTTGATGCACAAGTACACATGTTCCCCAACCTGGAACTCCTTGAAAAACTTGTTCCAATATCCATAAATCTTCTGCCTATCATGTGTTGCCTTTAGGTTCTTCTTGATCACTTGCATTTCTTGTTCCATGTCCACCAACATATCTAGTCAAATCAACACCCTATTAACTGGATCACTCCAACTAATAGGAGTATTGCAACTTCATCCATACGATGCCTATAAAGGACTCATCCTTAATGACTCTTGATAACCATTTTTGTATGCGAAATCAACCAAGGGGAGATACTCCTCCCACTTTCATTGTTGATGCATCACATACATCCTCAACATGTCCTCCAATATCCTAATGACCCTCTATGTCTGTCCATCTGTCTGTGGATGATAACTTGTGTTGAAGGCTAACTTTGTGCCCAAACCTGCAAAAAACTCCTTCCAAAACTTGGAAGTGAACTTTCCACCCCTGTATGACACAATTTTATTCGAAATGCCATGTATCCTAATCACATCTCTAATGAATACCTGTGCCACATTAATAGCTGAGAAAGTAGACTTCACTGGAATGAAGTGTGCAACCTTTGTCAATTTGTCCACAACAACCATGATGGAATCATGTTGTCTCGCTGTCCTCGGCAACCCTGTGATGAAGTCCATGGAAATGACCTCCCATTTCCATTATGGAATCACGATCGGTTGTAGCATTCCACTTGGATGTTTACACTCTGCCTTCACTCACTGACAATCAAAACATCTAGCCACATAATCTACTACATCCCTCTTCAAATTTAGCCAATCATAAAATTTCTTCACTGCAGTCAATGTCTTCTGATAACCTAGGTGGCTTGAATATAGTTTTGTATAAAACTCTCTCAATATCACCTTCTTGAGCTCGCTACTATGTGGCACATATATCTTGTCTCTGAATTTCGCCAATCCATCTGTTTTAAGACAATAATCCATACCTAGTGCACCTGCACTTGTACATGTGCATGTACATGTACTGCCACCTGTACATGTACATATACCTTCACTTGTACCTACACATGTAATATCACTTGTACTTGTACCAACATCCTGCTGCAACCAATGTATAATCACCATATACCTGACATCGTGCTAACCTGCCTGTAAGATCCTATCCTGTAATTTATTTCCATAGGAGCTCATATTTCTCAAGTGATTTACTTGTACCCTCCTACTAAGAGCATCTTCCACCTTGTTCTTTTTTCCTTTAATGTACTTGATCTCAAAGTCAAAATCATTGATCATGGCCAACTATATAGCCTACTTGCCGTTCAGATTTAGTTGGTAAAAAAAACACCTCAACCCACTATGATCATTCATTAATACAAACCTCCTGCCAAGAATATTGTGTCTCCACATATTCAATGCATGTGTGATCGCTTCTAACTCAAGATCATGTGTCAGGTAGTTCTTCTCATTCTCATTCATCCTTCGTGACTCATAGCTATTGGGCTAATTTATTGACTAAATTAACACAAGTATTTAATTATCAATCCGGGTTTGTAAAACTTGGAGGCAAATC
>APFE031073109.1:4755-57897 GCA_000404065.3 Pinus taeda | reverse complement strand
TTCCATTCATGCGTCCAAATCGAGCCCAAGTGTCCTGCAAATATGTCATCCACATAGCTATTACGGGAATTTCTGATTCAGTCCAAAATTTCACTTGAAACTCAATTTTCATAAAAACTTCTAGAAATTGAAAAATTAAAATTAAACACCTGAATATGCATAAAATACATCGAAATGAGATGGATGTGATGGAAAATGGATGGAAAATATAAGGATTAATTAGGTTTCCCTAAGCAAAAATAGACCAAAACTCAGGGCCAACAATAGCATACCACCTATCCATCCTACATAAGGACTCCACCAAGTCCTCTCTTGCAAGCATATGTGCATACTACAAACTCTTTGTCCGGATCTACAACTTGTAGCATTGGTGCATGTATCAACAACTGCTTAAGATGCTCAAAGCTAGCCTCATACTCATTTGTGCATTCGAACTTCTTACCTTTCCTCTGCAATGATGTGATAGGATAAGAAATCTGTGATAAGTTCATGATGAACCTCCTGTAATAGCCTGCCAACCCCATGAAAGATCTCACCTCATCCACACTCTTAGGAGCTACCCACTCCATGATGGTTGTTATATTTTTTGGATCTACTGTAATTCCCTCCTTGGTGACAACATACCCCAAGTAATGTACCTCAATCTGAAAGAAACTACACTTGTTGAGCTTAGCATACAATTGTTGCTCCCTCAACAGCCAAAACGTTGTTTTTAAATGCTCGGCGTGCTCTTCCTCATTTTTAAAATATACCAGTATATCATCAATGAACATAATAAAAAACTTATCCAAATAATGACGCAACACATTATTCATCAAGCACATAAATGTAGTTGGAGCATTAGTTAAGCCAAATGGAACTACAACAAACTCATAATTCCCATACTTGGTCTAGAAAGTTGTCTTATAAATGTCCTCCTCTTTTATGCATACCTAATGGTATCTGTATCTCAGATCAATCTTTAAGAACACTGATGCTCCCTTCTGTTGATTGAATAAGTCATCAATCCTTGGTAAAGGGTACTTGTTCTTAATGGTCACTTTGTTCAACTGCTTGTAGTCAATGCATAATCTTAGGGTTCCATCTTTCTTCTTTACGAACAACATTGGTGTGCCCCAAGGTGATACACTTGGTCTAATGTATCCCTTGTCCAACATTTCCTTCAACTAAATCTTTAACTCAACCAACTCAGTTGTGCTCATCTTGTAAGGTGTTTTTGATGTTTGATTTTCCCCTGGCACTAACTCAATAGAAGTCTACATCCTTGTGAGGTAGAAACTTTGAAATATCCTCAAGAAATACATCTTGAAACTACTACAAAGATGGGTACCTGCTCAACACATCTGTATCCTCAACCTACTTACCCTTATCACCAGAAATGTGCACTACAAATAACATACACCCTTTCCTAGGACTACGCTTTGCTTGCATAGTTGTCACCATCCTAATTGATGTGGCTTTATTCTTACCCTTCATGACTCTTGGTTCTCCATTTTCATCAATACACTCAATGGATTTGTCATAATAGTATACCTTGGTTCTATGAAGATACAACCAATCCATGCCCAACAACATATTGTATGATCCCAATAGTAATACATTCAGATGTGTTGCGGTAAGCATACCATTTAAATCAAATGCACAAGCTCTTACCCAATTATGAACTTGCTTCTTTGTACCTGTGGCCAACTACACTAACTAAGACTCTACATGCAATTCCTTACTCAAACCACACTTATTCACCAAGTCAGGACTAACATAACTATAATTATATCTAGCATCAATCAAAATAAAAATAACTTGATCATAAAGCTTATCGTCCATCTCAATTATAGATGCATGGTGTTTTGCCTGCCTATTATCCACTACTGCATAGATAGGAGGAATACTCTACCCTACATATCCAATTGTTTGTGCCTCCTGTGCAATATATATCTTACGCCTACCACCCTGATGTTATAGACAATCTCTACTAAGGTGCTCCTCTCCACATGTCCAACACTCCAATCGACCAGTGTGTTTACCTTTATGTTGCTGCTGCGACCCATGTCCCTGTCTAGCAGGAATGAACTTCTTTTTTGGTGATGTATTTTCTTTCCCATCTGCATTCTGAGGCCTTGTTCTCTTAGGTTGCCATTTACCTTTACCTTTGTCCTTCCCTTTCCATCCTTGCTAAGATTCATTCTTATGCTTTGACTTTTCATAGCAATGTTTCAATTTTCCAATAACTTCCTCAAGTGACCGAGACTCATCGTACTCAATCTGATCTCAGTTAGAACCAGAACTAGAATAGTACATGTACTCATCACCTCTCATATCCGGAGTGCCCAACAACCTTCCATCTCTCGCCATATCAAATCTATATGACCTGTGTCTACCAGGATACCTACTGCCCTATGCTCCATTAGTTCTATCCTCTTATCCATGGTTGATCTGAAGTGGCCCTTGTCATTGCAATTCTTACAAAATTTGAAGAAGTATAGCAATAACCTCTTCTTGCTTCTCTTGCTTCTGTATGATCATGTCATTATCCGCCTTACAACTCCTTATTTCTTCCTTTAATATTCTTATTGTAACTAACAAATCAGAAGAGTTCCCTACATATTGTTCTTCGTATTCATAGAGAGAGTCTTTGTAGTCAACCATCTTGCTAGCCAATTGATATTTCTTTCCTGCAATGCATAATATGTCAGATAAATTGAATCACAATAAATCAACATGCCTTAGTATAATTTGGGGAAGTTACCTCATCTGCAAGATCAACAAATCGGCGTGATACATGTATAACATAAACATAACAGCATATAGACATGCACAAATAAATGCATCAACACATAAACATCATTCTAGGTAGGGTCCAGTCATCAATGCAAGGCCATATCAATCATGCATGACAACAACCATTACTCCATTATACCCATTGCCACGTGGAGCTATCAACATGCATAAGCAATGCCTAATCAACTACACATAGACATAAACACATGTAGTCAAGCATAAGCAATCAATTCTTGTAACCAAACCTACAAGACCGATACATATAATCAAACCTACAAGAATGCAAACTAACATACAAGCATGTAATCAAGTGACATATAACAACATGTAAGCGACATATAACAATATGTAACCATTCATATACTCATGATGATGCATTCCACAAAATCAATCATCAAGTTCCTCATGACAACCTTACTACAACCATGATTAACATTATGCAATGCAACAAGCACATGGAATGGAAGTGTGAAAGACACACACACAACTGAGATGCATGCATGACCAACACATAGCCCTTCATTTCTGAGGGGTGAAACATGCTCTGATACCACTCTGTAACACCTTCCTCCCACATCTACCCAAGTAACCGTCCAATCGGGGTAAACATGAGACGAGAAGCTACTATGAGTGGATTCGACCTCCTATCTAACCTTAAGGAAGTGGAATCGACGAAAACATAACACACAGACATTCAACATCAGCTTTAGGACTGTTAGGAACCAATCCAATACTTCATACAACTTTCCCTTGGGTTCTACCGAATTTTTGACCTTCTTAAGCATCAGTCACTCTCATGTTATAGGCATGACAGCGTCCAAAAACCCAGAGTTGCTCTCACAGGCTTGCCTTCCAGCGTCTAGATACTCATTTTTCCAATTTTGTGTTGGGGTCCCCAAGATTTGAACCACTTTTTCAATCCCATAGCACAGGTCACTACCCATAATGGAATCATAACTTAGGAATAATAAAATAACAGAGAAACATTGATGCAAAAGAAATTAGTTAAACAAGACCTTAATCAAACCCCTACTAGCCATAACAGGCATTTCGTCAAACAGATCACAAACATGTAATCTACAGGTGTAACCAACATAATTAAACATAGGGATCTCGTACTTATATGAGAATTGATAAGAACCATTTTTCCCTCATGTCATTTGATGCATTTTCATTTATTAGTTCATAGATACATTATCCATTCATTTACAAGTAAAAACATGTTGATATCCATACATAGTTCTTTTCATAAAACACACCTGTAACCAACATAGTAACAACAGAAATACCATAAACATATCATTCATAAAACCCACATATACATGAGTACATTTACACATGAAAACCAAGGGAATGAATTTCTCATTAATGAAGGCAATAAACCAACTGGAGATGGAACTACAACGTTCCATCCGACCGTAGAATGGCTGAGCCAAATCTCTCTTCAGCTAATCACCCTCGTGTCGTATTCCAAGCATAAATGTGGGACTCATAGAACACACCAAAAAACACCAAACAAGCATGGATGACATTGGAGTTCTCCACCTACACTGTGAGGAATTTGAGTTCCTCCTACTCTCTGGTTTTACTGTAATCCACAGTCTAATCCAGGTATCACTAGGCCCTACACCAAGATACACTCTCCAGGATTTACCATATATCCCATCTAGGGACTACTAGGCCCAACGGAGAGAAATTCACCTCTGGGCTTTACAGTATATCTTGTCATTCACCAGCAAGGATTCCTATGCCTACCAAGTTACATAATCATGGCTTTACCGCAACCCACAGTCTAGCTTAAGGGTTACTAGGTCAGTGTTTTTACCATTATCCACAGTCCGGTTCAAGGACCACTAGGCCATGTGTTTATCATTTCGAAGCTCCACCTCACTCAGCTTCGAATCCATCCAGACATCCCAACTCAATCAAATATGGGGACCCATCTCATCAGATCTATCGAGAAATGGCAAGGCTAGGTTGAAGAACATTGTCACACTTGGAAAAATCCATGCCATGATAGAAAAGAACCACATGCAATACCATGCATGTCGAATCTAGAAAGGAAAATACACATGAAAGTCAATACTTGCAATGAAGCATGTTGTAGCTGTTTGATCTTGCCTATCCCTGCTTGATCTTTGCTTCATATTGCCTTCTTTACCTTTGTTTCTCCAATGCCAAAGTGATCTAAGAAACTCCAAGTGTCCAAGAATGAGAGAGAGAATAATGAGAGAGATCCAAATCTCAAATGACAAAGGGTTACTAATTGATCCTTAAAAGCCTTTTTATGAATGAGGCCTCTATTTTCTTCATTTTCCATTATTTTCCTTCATTTTCCTCGCATGCAACCTGTGACCTTTCACCTCCTTTTACTCCTAATTTCCATTATTTTCATAAATAAATGTGCCAAAAATGCCACTTTTCCTTTCCAAAGCCTTAGACATTGACTTTCGAAATTTCCTTCGCCATAAGCAACCAAACAAACACCCCTAGGATGTCTTGCCCAACATTCAGCTTGGAACAAGTGTCCCATCAACCGTGGTTATTATTTTTAACTTTTATTACATGGAATTTTCACTAAGGTTGTTATAGGAGTCTAACATGGTGTTGTGAAGGATCATATCATGTATGTTCAAACTTACATAAAATGGTGGAACATCATCATTTATACTAGTAACATGTGGACAAAAAACAAATTCAGGAGCATCATCATCTAGGTTTAAAGAATCTTGCGAATTTATGTTGACTTGATCGGTTCCTGAACTTTTAAACATAGTAAAAATTATTTTCCTATACTGTTCATTTCTTAAAAGTTTAGCAAAAGGAATGGATACTTTCAACTTACTAATTTCAGATTCTATATTAACTGTTGACTGTGCTTTTCCTAAATCCTTGATCTCAATTTTTACTTCTTCTGATTTTCTCGGATTGTCGTTCTTAGGCTCCTCTAGTCTCTTCAATATCACTTTCCTAGGTTTAGCTTGTTGTTTAGCTATTGTCTTTTGTGGTAGAGTCTTGATAGGAACATTCTGGCTCCTAAGATTGTACTATCTTTGAAAATATGCTACTTCGTTATTATAGCCCTGTTGATAAACTATTAAATCAGAAATGTTAATGTTTTCCTTCTCGCCTAAGCATGCAATAGAAAGGTCATGCTCCTCCTTGGTAGAAAACACTTCTGTATATTTATCATCAAAACACCCAATCTGATGATCTTCTTCATCAATGGCATCCTCATCAATGATATCTTATGGGAAATGAGTTCAAACAATAGGTTGTTGTTCTTGAGGACCTTTATGCTCTCTAGGATGATTTTTGAGCAACTAGGGGTCTTCTGAAATTTGGATTCCTGACTTGAGGTTGATTTTCAGTTCGAGCAGGAGTTAATTTATCCACCAAATTCTCCATTGTTTTTAGCATCACCGGAAAATTTAAATTAGGAGATGAAGATGATTCTTCTTTGAAACATAATCCCCTTTCGATCATCATTTTTTCCTTCCTTGAAAACAAATTGGCTTCTACCCCAATTCCATTACTCTGCATTGCCTCTAAAGTAGAAGGATTTCTCTCACATAGTTGATAACCAATTTGGCATCAAAGCCATCAAGATAGTGTAATAAAGCTAATATGGGAGGAAGTATAATCTCAACTGGAATCGAATTCTAGACCTTGTTAAATCTAGCTGTGAATTATTGGATAGATTCCCCTTGATTCCTTTTAAGAACGTCATATTCAGCTAAAATCTGCAGGGGATTTTTCTTCACCTTCCATCTGATGAGAAACAACTATTCAAACTGTTGGAAAGTATTGATACTTGTTGTAGGTAAAGATCTAAACCATTTCTTTACCTCACCTGATAGACTTTGTGAAAAAAGTCTCAATTTGACGTCATGATGGTCAACCTCCTCTAGATCTATAAAGTCATTAAGATTGTCTACATGTTGCTGAGATGTATAATACCTAGTACCTCCAAACTGAATCAGGCATTGTCCATAATTTAAGGGGAGGTCATGTATCTGGCGTCCAAGGTCCAAAGGTGCATATCAAGCAGCCATAGGGCTGGGATATGAAACTACACTAACAACAAGAGTTAGGAGAACTAGTGTCAGAGGCACTGAGACTATTGTGATATCAATTGATGGAATAGGATTTTGGACACCCACATGGGAAAGATGAGTAGTTGAGGAAAATAAAGATGGGATGAAATAAGGAAAAGTTGGAGATTTGGACTCATCTTCCTAGAGTTCCTCGACTTTATGTTCTAATTTTTGAAAATGAGACCAAATCTCAAAACCTTGTGGTAATAGCTCTGATTCTAGTATAGAGGGCCCAGGGGTAAAGGTCTTTAGATTAGTTGGATCAAGAACAATATCTGATAGACTACTTTCGGACATAGATATGAGTAAATTGCTTTCAATTTTAATATCTACCACCAAATCTTCAAAAGCTTCAATCTTTGCAGGTAGAGAATAAGACTTTCTAAATTAACCATACCTGATCCTTAGGAGCCTTTTTCCTAAACAACTTTTCTAGGCTTGACAAAATCCGCGATGGATTTGGATCAGGGTTCCTCCGAGTATAAACACTTGTATGAGCCAAAACGTTTTCAATAAGAACACCTCAGATTGTAATGTGGAGTCGCTAGAGCAAACATCTTGCAGCCAAATTGATACTCAAATATTTGTTCTCCCTTGGAGATATGATCTTAGATGATAAAATTGTTCGGTAAAAATACGCCTTTCGTTCCCCAACAATGATGCCAAAAATGTTATTTCTTAAATGAAATTCTGGTTGTGGGAAAACCTCAAAGGTAACCTTGAACCTCTTTGAGGTTGAAAGCTATCCCTTTCAACATGGATAGGGATCTCTCCCTAAAACTAAACTACTCAAGGTCACTGTAGTAGAAGGTTTACAATTGAGTCCTATGGCCAGATTTATTGAAAAATGACTGAAATTTGGTTGGGCTATGTGAAATTTCCACCATTGGGCTTGGAGTTTAACCCAATCAAGTCATATACAAACACACCTTTGATGAGAAAAACACATAATCACGGTAGCAATATTTCCTTTGAAACTTCAATGATTTAGAGGAATAAGATGGAATTTAGTGTAAAGGTTAGGTGAACAATAATTATTAATGCCTAAGAAATAAATAAAAAGGAGTATAAAATATGGATCCAAATCTCATACTCTTTTTATCATACATGAGGAAATATAAAACAAAGCAAAAATATACAGGGAAATACAAAAAAAGAATTTATGTAAATGCTTATAAACAATGCTTTCATTAATGATCTGCTAAAAATACACAAGGATGATAAAACTCAAATAAACACCAACTCTTTTCCATTCTTCAGAAATTGTCTTTATAGACATTACATCAACATATCACAAGATTATTGTTTCAAACTTAATTACAATAATCCAAAATATCAAAATATTCTAAGTTCACGTATGTGGAAAATATATTTAATTACATTAACTTTTTTCTAAAATAAAACATCTGCTGGAAAATAT
Source organism: Pinus taeda (assembly GCA_000404065.3). Lineage (NCBI taxonomy): Eukaryota > Viridiplantae > Streptophyta > Pinopsida > Pinales > Pinaceae > Pinus > Pinus taeda. The sequence continues at coordinate 49,602 of APFE031073109.1, read as the reverse complement.
GCTAACATATAGGCTAAGAAAAGTAAATTTAGAATATATTCCTTGAAATAGAAAAAAGTCCCTGACTGATAGAACTGAATCCTCATTGGAAATCAGGGCCCTCTGCAAACAAGTTCAATCCTTCACCAAAAATTTCTTTTCTATTAGAATTCCTTTTCCCTCAGGCTTCCTCGTGAAATTTGTTGATACTACCACTGTCAGGTTATTTAGTTTCCTGAGTTGAATATTTTTCTAACAAACTCACTGTCATCATTTCCTTTCTGCCTATTTTTAATAATTTTCTAACAGTGGAAATATCAGCATTTCGCTTGCCAAGATTCACTGACAACGAAGATGTCAATGCTCATCTTCAAAATCGTTAACAATGGAGATGTCATCTCTTGTTCCTGAAAATTGCTGACAATGGAGATGCCAGCTCCTTCTTATTTCAAAATCATTGACAGTGGAGATGTCAGCTCATCCCTACTCTGTTGTATGTAAAACGTTGTTAAGCACACTGTCAACGATAAAGCCGAAATTATTGTTTCTTAAGTGCATAAATTTCAAAACTACCCCAAGTCTCCTAGCCAAGGGTGTTGGCTTCTTTTATAAGCACATCCACCTTCTCAAACCTTTGTTTCTTTCTTTTCCTTTTCTCCATATGACCTATCCCTTTATTTTCTTTGTCCCTACTTTTTTTTGAGCCTGCAATCTTCTTTTTGTTGATGATAAGGTCCTTCAATGGTAGATTCTCTACATCAATTACCTCCTTGGCCAATTTTGGATTGCTTCTAAGCTTTATTTTAGACCTTAATTTGTTTGTTGGCCTTATATGGGGTCCTTTTCCTTATTTAAAAGTTTCAAACAATTTTTCTTCAGCTAGGGTCTCAACTTCCACCTCTTTTCCTTTAATGATCTTTGGCATAGTTTTGTCTATAGGGGAGGCTTCAACAGGTGAACTCATGGCTTGGGGAGAACTGATAGCAGAAGGTAAGCTTACAGGGGATGTAGGGTCTAGTTTACTAAGCCTGGCACTCTTTCTTTGGTAAACTTTGGGGATTTTATGGCCAAAGGATGTAGAAGGGACCTTTGTGTCTTTTTGGGTAGGAGTTGGCTCAATAGGGGTTGTTTTTTTAGAATGTTTTCCCTGTTTAACAATTTTCTTCTTTCTTCTACGAGATTTGGGGGGTTGAGGTTGAAAACCTCCCCAAAATTGGAAGTGGGTCCAGGTTCTTCCCGCATTAGAAAATCGGTTTTCAATCATCAATTTAATGAGGGATTTATGGTAGACAAAATGGGGAGAAGGGTCATTTATGGCTCTAAAATGAGCTTCCATATGCCTGAGACTCTCCAACAAATAGAAACAAGTGTTCATCCTAACTTGACCAGCTAAATGTGCAAGAAAATGGAAGTGATAGATATTTACCCAGTTGAACCTTCCTTTGCATGTGAAGTATTGTTGCGTAATGTGAAGTAGGCCATCAAATTTATCCTGCAGTGAGTCCTTTTGAACCCCAATTCTCCAATTACAATTCCTCAAATCTTCCTTTAGAAAGAAGGGCACATCAACTCCTTCCAACACATGGCTTCTAAAAAATCATTCCCCATCTGTTGGAAAGGTTGTGGCCTTTGAGATTAGTTGTTTTGTAACAGATAAGGATATCCCACTGACTTCCACCCAGTTTCCATCGAAATTCTAAGCAAATGAACCGGCTTGCTAAAACTGTTGCTGGATATCGGGAAAAATCTCCAACGGATCTAGTGCTTTGATCTTAGCCTAGTTAGCCTTGCTGACTTTCCCTGTCGTAGACTTTCGTTGGAAATTAAAACACTGATATTTGATCCTAGATCTTTGCGGGAGAATCTGGATGAAAACTTTTCAGTCGTTACCAATTTTGCAGCAAAATAACCAAACTTACAAATGAAAACACCAATTTACAAAGTGAAATGAGTTTAACGGTGGAGAGGGGAAATAATTACAATTCAGGAAATCATTATGATTCAGGGAAATCATTACGATTAAGGGAAATCACATTTTAAAACATGATTAATCGATAAACAATATATTAATGGCAGCGGATAAAATCAATTATTTAACATCACACTTACCCATGGCACGCTTGCAAACCTTATCATTATTGTTGACGTGGTCATTGTAATTCCAAAATTTAAATTTGAAATTCATTTGTGGTGTTGACAGTTGGCCTGTCAATTATATCGGAAATGTTGATAAGCATGTTGTCAACAAATTTCTTTAGAAAAAATTATCGAAACATTAAAGCATTGATAGCCTTGTTATCAATGATTTCCCTGTTTATTACAACTAAAATGTTGACACTGAAATTGTTAGCATTTTCTGATTTATTTATTTCTAAATGGAGTTAATGTGATAACATGTTGAATGCTTTGGTATATTTGTTGTTTCAATGTCAATATCTGAGTGATATTTTCGTGGGTACATTTGTGCCCACTCATTGACATTGCAAAAATTATGGATGAGTCTCTTTCCATATTTCTCGAAGGATGAGCATCCTCTACTTAAGGTTCAGATGTCTCAATATAGAGGCTGAGTTGAGTTTGAAGGTGTAGATTTGGTAGTAAATGAATTTTGTTTTGGTAAGTTGTCATGCGCATAAGTCGTAGTGTTCATGGATCCTTTAGTTCCTTGTGGATCTTTCCATCCATCATTCTTTTGCTTAACATCCGGGTGCAAAGAAGGTCCTCACGAATAGGGGAATTCATTCTAAAAGTGACCCATCTACTGACAAGTCCTATAATGAAAAGCAGCGTTTTCATAATTTGATGGTTGTGAATAAACCCTACCTCTCCATTTGAGAAGGATTTTCTCCATAAATCCTTTATAGAGGTACACTTCAACGCATATGCAAATAAATGTGATGATTTTTTTTTCAATCCTATCAGTGTCGATTTTGATGAAGTAACCTAGTAAGTTTCTCACACCTTTTAAGATATATGGGAGTGTCAGATGGATGGGAAAATTGGGGAGCCCTACCCATATTAGAGTTTCCAGAGCCAACATATGGAGAGGATTAAAATCTAGAAACTAAGGTTGAAACGAGAGGTCAGACCAGCCCCAAAACCAAGGCCCCTTCTCAAAACCCTTCTCTCGGTCTTCTAAATTTTTGAAGAGCACGAGAAAGAATCCATTTGACCAGAATTGCAAAAAAGTATTATGAGACCAATTTTGGTGTACCCATTCATGTATAGTAGATGTTGTGGAAAAAAAAATTATTGAAATGGGAAGTAATCACTTGTCATTCATAATTTGAAACTATCACTCTAATTATAATATTTTCCACTTCAAGAGAAGGGGGTTTTGTTGCTTGCTTCACCACAAATGTTGGTCCAGATAGATCTTTAGGGTTTGGAGGTGGAGGTCTTGGTTTTATAACTTCCTTAAAGGATTTCGGTTGGTATGAGGAGGACACACCCCAGCCTTTGGCTCCACCTCTCACTCTTGAAACCATATAAACTGTGGCATCCTTGGTCCTATGAAATACTCACTAAAAGTTGTTTTATTCTAAATCTACTAACCTCCATATAGAAGCCGAAAACTTCCATATGGGATTCTCACCAACTCTTGTAACCTGGATATGAGTGAGGAAACAAGATCTTTAGTTTTGACATGTAGACAAAGGGACCCTCCTAAAATCATTCACAAATATCATAAGAACCACCTAATCTGGGGTAAAACCCTCATTCTAGGAGCAGAAAGCACCTAGTAGAATGAGGGACCTTGAATTCTGAGATTGCCTCAAGCCTAACAAAGGGTCTCCAACTCTTTTGACACAAATATCAAATCCCAGTTACCTGCAGACCAAGGGTTCTTTGGGTATTTCACTTATCCCTCCTATAGTTGTAGATCTAATCAGATGGAAAGAGAACTCACAGATTGCAACCTTGGCCCCAAGTTTAGCAGCAACACGTCGTTGATCTATCCTCATTTCTTACAGCATTGATTATAGATAAATCATAGTCAGATTACATTACCTTTTCGACATTGTCCCTCTTCCAACCTGCAACAACTATAGAAGATGTGAGACCCTTGTATCACAATCAAAATCTCAAGAAGTCACCATTTCTAAAGGTAGAAGGCACCATCAAATGTTGCGGAATCCATGGCCACGATTGTGACTTTTGAGAAGTGATGCACCAAATAGTTGAATACAAAATTTGAGTGGGAGAAAGAGAACAAGGATTTCTAGTGTTGAGATATTGACATTGATGTCGAAGAGAGGGCCAACTATGGTCAAATATAAACATGATGTCAAAATTATTGATTTTTCAAGTGCAATATATACAAGCACTAATACTGAAAATATGATAATTACTTCTAATGATGTAGATATTATTTTAGTAGTTCTAGTTTATCATTAAGAAATTACACTTCAAAAATTCAACCATAAATACACAAGGACAGTAGAGTTCACAATGCACAAAGATAACACAAGATTTACCTTGGGAAAACCCACTCAGCGGGAAAAACCCACTCAGGGGAAAAACCCAACAACCTTTTCCTTAGATAAATTCTTCAGTTCAACAAGAGATACACCTAGATCTTCTAGTCAGATATGATGGTCAAATTGGCCAAAAATATAATGGTCATACCTATTCAAAATCCCCCCTTTTCAAGTCAACCTTCTGCCCAAAAAACTCAACCTTCCTTGATCTATCTAGGCAAAAATTCAACCTCCTAGAAACTATCCTGAAACCTGACCTTGTTGCCTAAAAGTTTAGACCTTCTACCCAGAATATGCTACCCAGAAATTCAAACCTACTTCCAAAATCTTCCTAGAAGTTCACACACTTGCAAAGATGCAAGAGGATAGAGAATCACATGTGCAAAGTCAAATATATATAGAGAGGGATGCTTGAGATAACTTCATCCTTCTCCATCCTTATTATCCTTCTTCTCCTTTGCTTGGATGCCCAAAAAATATCTTCTTATGTGTAAAATCGAATTGTGTCTTGTGGAGGAGGTTGCGTGCCTTATATATATTGTTCTAGATAATCCTGAATGGGTGTCTTTTCAACTGGGGCCAACTTGACTTGAAGGAGGACCGACTTGAAAAAAAATAGCCAAAAATTCAAAATTTAAAATTCAATTTTTTTTCTTTTCAATCCGACATGAAGAACATATCTTGTATTAATCATTATATATATTTTTCTTTCTAAAACTTACATGAAGAAAATGTCTTACATAATTCAAGGGCTAAAATATTAATTATGAACATTAACCATAGCTACAAAATTCAACAAAAATGAGTAGATTAAAGAAGGGCTTCCACTAACATATAAGGAACATATTATACAATACAGGGTAGATGAATGTTCCATTGGACTTGTCATTTGTTGATCCTTATCCAATGCAAATTCATATTCATTAATAATTTCAAGATAAAGTTACAAGTCATAGCACTCTATGGCTTGAAAGGTGTTACAAGTCTAAGTAATACATAGTATTCCTCTCCCTACCAAGTGCTAACCCAAACTTTGTTTTTCCATTTCCTTTATGGATACTTGTCTGATCACAACAACAATTCAGTTTGTTGCTTCATATTGAATCCTCAAATTTCCTTGGAATGTCATTCAAAGATGTCCTTGTTGTAAGCATTCTTGCATAACAAAAAAATTGTTATCTCTGAAATGGCATTTTGAATTTCTCATATAAATTGATTCTTAATTCACAAATTGTTCACTAGTTAACTATCAACATCCTTGTTTTACACAATTATGACCTTTGTATGTTCATATACATTTTTCCACCACTCAAACCATGAATATTAAAAAAGGAAAGGAGCATAAAACCACTTCTTGATCATGGACCAATTTATTAAAAACCATATACTAAAAACATTAATGGACTAGAGTTGCTTGGAATTCAATAAAGTACAAGTGGGATAAGTTAGGTAAAGTAGTCGATGGGCTTGACAATTTACATGGTCATAAAAAACTTGATGGTTTTGTATATATATGGAGATGTAATGGAGTGGTTTTATTATCATCACAAAATATTTGTACATAAAATTATTATCATGGTTTTGATACATTACAAGTCGGCTCGAATTAAATACACAGGGATACCCCAAAAGAGCCCTCTCAACCAATACAAATAGGACATCTACTTGGTTCACTTAAAACACAAAAATTTAGAGTTTTGTTTGTATATTTGATTTGGAGCGAATGTTTCATTTGTAGTTTTGAGCAAGCACTAAGAATCTAGCTTGTGCGGCATGATTGATTGTTTGTGACTAATTTGGTGTATGGTTCATGTAATCATGCAGTGTTGATGGGTTGAATGCAATAGTGTCTCTAACCTGGATACGACTTAATCATGATCTATTGTGTGGACTGTATATCCAAAATATGGTGTGGAAGCTAAGTTTGATATGACACTAGGATTTCTATGTGTGATGATTTGAAGGCATGTTTCTGAATTCGATATGGTGCAATTTGATGTGTGGAGGCAAGTGAACAAGTTGGATCCCTTTGGTGAGAGTTCGAGCTAGACTGAACATTGTATGGCCTTATAATGGCCAATATTGCAAGTTAGAAAGGCATAAGATAAATAATTTATCTGGTGCATGAGATGAATTGAACCAATATGCAAGGTAAAATTAATGTGTTCTCACACAAGTGACTATTGCGATGAAGGTCTGTTAGTGAGGGCATAAAGAGTACAGGGTTGAGTTGGTGTGCATCTTGAGATTGGAGTCTCCTATGGATTAGTGTCCTCATTTCCTGGGCCTTCTCAAGAGGATTGGTATCCTCATTCTATTTCTCAGTTGGTGCTTGGTGTTGTACTAAAGGATTAGTGTGCTTATTTGAGAAGTTGGAGCCAAAATTTATAAAGGAGGATTGGTGTCCTCATCATTATAATTTAAGCTAAAAATATAAAAGTGATTTTTCATTTTTAAACTCTTGTCTCCTAGTATAGTTTATGTTTTGTAATTGTGATAGATTCTAAACTGGAAAAATTAATAACTTGATGAAATATTGATTCACTCCCGCCCCTTCTCCCACTCTCAGTGTTTCTAACAATCGCAATCAAATTTGGTTCCTTTAGTCGTAACCTAATAGTTGGAAGGAATATCCCTAAATAATAGATGGAAAATTCAAGAAAGAAGTCCTCCAAGCGCTCAAAGGAAGTCCCCTATGTTGCTATATTGTCAAAACCTCCTAAAGATGTTAAAGAAAGTTTGATTTTCCTAGCTCCTTTGTTTGATGGGAAAAAGTACAATCTTTGGAAAGTCAAAATGAGGTGCTATTTTATGAGTTTTGGTTGTGAGGTATGGTAATAAATTGTTACTACATAGTCAAAAGAATACAATAAAAAAATAATGAAAGAAATCTTGAGTAGATCATATTCTGTAAAAGTCAAGTTGGGTCAATTTCCTTCAGCTAAAAGTCTTTAGGAAAAGCTACAAAAGTTTTACACAAAGAAATTTGTCCTTGTGTTTGCTAAGCTAGAACCATAATATGTGGAACAATAATACAAAAATGATTAAGAATCAAAGGAGATAGATGAAGGAAAAAATGAAAACACCTAAAATATGGAAGATAATGAAGATGAAGAAGACTATGTAGTCGAGGTTGAATCAAGACTTTAAGCAGACCTTTTAGCTTCTCTAAAAGAAATAAATATATTGAGAAAAGAAAATAAATAACTTAAGAAGCATATGCAAACATTGAAGAGAAAAACCATGACCTTGATAGTTCGAAGTTGGTGTTTGGGCTTGTAAAAAAGGGTTAGTGTCCTTATTTGAGAGGTTGGAGCCTGAATTTGTAAAGGAGGATTGGTGTCCCCATTATTGTAATTTAAGCTAATATACAAGTGATTTTTCATTCTTAAATTCTTATGTCTTACCATCGTCTATGTTTCATAATTGTGACAAAGCTTAAATTGGAAAAATTAATAATTGTTTGAAACACTGATTCACCCCCACTCTCAGTATTTATATCATCTAGTCTTTGATGTGCAAAGACCATGTGGAAGTAAGAAAGTCATCGAATCATCAAACCCATATTCACCAAAAAGCTTTGATATGCAATGTAACATATTGGGGCCAACCCATGAGATTTAAACTTGAGAGTTGGTAGAGGCAAAACCCTACTTAAACCAACTACTATACTAATCTCATGGGTTAATTTTTGTCAAAGTTAACACATTTATATTCAAATTTATCTAACAAAAACAACTTTATATACATTACACTTATTACAATTAAAATTAAAAATATAAGATAATCAATATTATTATTATTATTATTATAATAAACTTATTTAGAAAACCTAAAACATATTTCATTTTCATGAAGCATAAACATTTTAAAAAAATACAACTTTGGAAAAAATGCTTTCCTCAAATATGAAATTAGACATAGACGAAGTCATCATTTGTTAATCTTTCTAGTTTGAAATTATTGGAATAATTAAATAATAATAATGACCTATCAAGTTTGTTACACCTGTGAAATAGAGAGGATGAGACGTGAGTGATTGTTCGTCATCATATTCTTTGGCTTAATGGTTAAGAGCATGTGTTTCCTCCTAAGAGGTCACAGGTTAAAATTCAAAGGGGGTAGAGTATGTATGCCTTCGTAGACTTAGCAGTGAAATCCTTGTGTAGAGGTGGGTCCCTTGTCCCACAAACAAGGGGGTCTCATACAACAATTTGGTGCATGGCTTGGTCATGAACTTAAAACTGGATAATAATAATAATAATAATAACAGTGGATGAGATGCGACTGATTGTTTTCCACAACCATTGGGCTACACACGTGGACAACGATGGGCGAATGTGGAAACTAATAGGCACCAACACGCACAATGTTTTTATTGCAACCTTGTTTTATTGGTATAATTGTCTCTAACATTAATATTGTCATTAAGTATTTCATTCAATTTAACGTGCACCGGGTTTTTATTACAACCTTATTTTATCGGTAGAACCGTTTCTTCCATTAATATTAAATTTTGTGATGTTATAACATTCTAGAATAGTTGTTAGCCTAATATGATCGTACTAGCACAACCAAATTAAAAATATTAATTTTGTAGATATAGTTGAAGGCTTCATTTATATCTACCATTGATAAATATGTAATAATAGAAATAATAATACAAAAAAAAAACTATTGCAATAAAAATATTATTATTATTGTTTATAATTAATAATAATTGTTTCTAAATAATATATATTTTTGTAAGTTGGGTAAGTCCTTCTCCATTCATTAAAGTAAAAGAAGGTTACAAACATGTAAAATATGTTTAGTAGCCTCAACCTGCCCTATGGGAAACTAGATCTATTGGCCACCGAAACGCATTATATGCCATCCAAAATTTAAAAGTTTTATGTATGTCCATCAAGGCTCTATATGTCTATAAGTCTGACCAACAGTTTCTACTAATGTATCTACAAAACTCTATAGTAGTCGATATATATAAATGTTAAAAACTAGCAAAATTCCAACACAACTAAACATAAAAACATCAACTAATCAGAAGACTCCATTGGAGTTGGGTCTCATGCACTCAAATCTAGAAAACCTGTTTGAGGAAAGCACTAAGTCTGCTCCTGAATGCGGCCTAGGCACTTGTTATGATGCTAAATCTGAACCTGGATTAGTTGTAGTTCTTTTTGAATTTCCTACATCCCCAGGTCTAGCTCCCTGGCATGCCCCTGAGGGGTCATTATGGCTCTGGCCACCAAGTTCTTCATAATCCAGTAAAGGTGTACCATGTGCTTTTATTGTGTGAGAGGGCCACGAGTGTTGCCCGGGTTCGAGACAATATCCTTCCGTTCCTCCACCTTGACTTCCATAGCTTCTCGGTGGTTAAGATTAGTTTCTGAAGTTTTAGTCAAATGCTTGACATTCGTAGGCATGCCCGAATCGTAGGCCCGCATTGCCTCCTGTAGTCTCTAAGCTTCGGTGCGCTGACCGCTCTTTCTCAGCATTCTAACTGAGTGTTAGATGATCCAAAAATAAATATTATCATAGGTTATAAAGTTGGAATAAAATAATTATTAATTTATGATATTAAATTAATAATTATTATTCTAAAATGTTTAAATATTTAATGGAGACATTTAGGATTAGTATATTGTTGTAACAAGATATGACTCTCCAAATGTGTTGTATCTTAGGCTCTGTTATAGTTCTTATACCACTTGTTATAGATCTGATCCAAAAATATAAGACAATGCAAATAAACCCAATAAATACCAAGATCTGAATATAGAAAATGCTTCTCTTTATTAATATCAAACCCTTAAGGTAGGGCAACACCATACATTCACTCATTAAGGAAGGAAAACACTCCACAAGCCATATGCCTGTTCATGCAATATTCCTCGACATCTCTCAATGGGGAGTCTCTAGCCTCTATGTAGGCCTCATACATACAATACCATGGGTCAATACCATGGTTCTCTCAATATCATCTATCTAATACCATGGGCCCATTACATTATTACTAACTACTTGTGTTCCCTTACATGATACGGGTTAACCACCTTATTTATTACTATGGCCCATCCCATTATTACATTATTCGTTTAGGTACCTCCCTTTGTACCCCATATTATCCCCCCTAGGTACACTACATTCCACCCCCTTAACATGTTTCGTCCCCGAAACATGGGAAGAATACAAATAATAAGATCTACTCAAAAGAGTAGTCCACTGCTACCATGCATGTACATCTAGCCATCCAAGAGAAAGGTGAACCCTTGATCTCGTTGGTGCCTCACTCGCTTGAGATGGAAGTTGACCATGGCAGTGCTTCTTTATTGATGTGTAGTAGGTGGATCTTCACTCCTCTCTATCTGTCATGCGGGGGTTGTTGTCCTTGTGGCTAATTCGTTGCCATTTTGTTGGTTGTTTTCTCGCAGCGTGATGTGGGTGGTGATATGTTGAAGTTTTAACCAATAGTGGAGCTTGAGTAGTATCTGGTACATGTTGTGGTGCCTGTTGTTGTTTCTTATCTTCCAATATTACTTCAACCACTGAGTCCTCATCTGATGTATCAGTATGTGTAACCTTTTCTACTTCAACCTCTATTTGTGTTTGATTGTCGATCATCAAAGGCTCGTCATCTGATGTGTAAGTGTCATTAGAGCTTTGTGCTTTTGCCTCCATAGTCTCTTCTTGGGTCTTAACAAGTGGTATCAGAGCACTTTCTTGGGCAAAAGTGGAGAATTTTTTTATTTATTTTTTGTAGGAACTTTCTGGGTTGGCGAGTTTTTAGATCATATCTATATGTTTTGGGGAAATATCTACAAAATATGATTGCATACATGGATTCCTTGTGAAAAAATACCCAAGTTCAAAAAAAAAATAGGCCAAATCGGAGTCCGGATGAAGGAAATATCGCTGATCTAAAAATCAGTGGCGTTGTAGACATTTTTTCGGGGCAGCGAGTTTGTGACACAAATCTGTACATTTTGGGGAAAAATCTGTAAAATCTAATTGCATATCTAGATTCTTTGTGAAAAAATACCTAATTTCAAAAATAAAAATCGGCGAATCGAAGTCCGGATGAAGGAGATATCGCTGATCTAAAAATCAATGGTGTTGCAAATGTTTTTCGAGGCAGCGAGTTTGCGGTGCAGATATGTACATTTGGGGACAAAATATACAAAATCGAATTGTATATCTGGATTCTTTGTGAAAAAATACCCGATTTAAAAAGAAATTAGTCGAATCGGAGTCCGGATGAGGGAGATATCGCTGATTTAAAATCAGCTCTTTTTTCATAATTTTTGGTGACGGCGGGAGAGTTGCAGCGTGGATCTTAAATTCTAGTGCCTAGCTCGGGATTTCTATCACATGGGAAAATGCAGAATGGTCATTCCATTTCTGAAAACAGGTCATAATAGGGATTTTGAGCAATATTGACTACACTGTGGCCACTTTAAATTTTCGCCAAGTGATTTTTTCGTGTCGTCTAGCAAGATGTTTTTTACAGGAAAAAATAATACCCTACTTTGTCCTTCCAACTCCCTGGGAAGTCAAACTTAAGATGTGCTATAAAATTTTCAATAGAAGACCCATTATTTTTTCCTGTAAAAAACATCTTGCTAGATGGCATGAAAAAATCACTTACTTGGTGAAAATTTAAAGTGGCCACAGTCTAGTCAATATTGCTCAGAATCCCTCTTATGACCTATTTTCGGAAATGGAATGACCATTTTGCATCTTCCCATGTGATAGAAATCCCGAGCTAGACACTAGAATTTCAGATCCGCACTGTAACTCTCTTGTCATCACCAAAAATTCTAAAAAAACGTTGATTTTAAATCAGCGATATCTCCCTCATCCGGACTCCGATTCGACTGGTTTTTTTTTTTTTTTAATCGGGTATTTTTTCACAAAGAATTTAGATCTGCAATTAGATTTTGCAGATTTTGCCCCAAAATGTACAGATCTGCGCCACAAACTCGCTGCCCCGAAAAAATATCTACAACACCACTAATTTTTAGATTAGCGATATCTCCTTCATCTGGACTTTGATTCGGTCGATTTTTTTTTTTTGAAATTGGGTATTTTTTGACAAAGGATCTAGATCTACAATTAGATTTTTCATATTTTGCCCCAAAACATATAGATCTGTGCCGCAAACTCAATTCCCTGAAAAAATGTCTGCAACACCACTGATTTTTAGATCAGCGATATCTCCTTCATTCGGACTCTAATTTGGCCGATTTTTTTTTTGAAATTGGATATTTTTCACAAGAAATCCAAATTCTGCAATTAGATTTTGCAAATCTTGCCCGAAAACATATAGATCTGATCTGTAAACTCACCATCCTAGAAAGTTCCTGCAAAAAAAAAAAAAAAAATCTCCACTTTTGCCCAAGAAAGTGCTTTGATACCACTTGTTATTGTTATGATACCACTTGTTATAAATTTGATCCAAAAATATAAGATAATGAAAATAAACCCAATAAATACCAAGATCTGAATATAGAAAATGCTTCTCTTTATTAATATCAAACCCTTAAAGTAGGGCAACACCATACATTCACTCCTTAAGGAAGGAGAACACTCCACAAGCCATATGCTTGTTCATACTATATTCCTTGACATCTCTCAATGGGGGGTCTCTAGCCTCTTTATAGGCCTCATACATACAATATCATGGATCAATACCATGGTTCTCTCAATACCATCTATCTAATACCATGGGCCCATTACATTATTACTAACTACTTGTGGGCCCTTACATGATATAGGTTAACCACCTTATTTATTACTATGACCCATCCCATTATTACATTATTACCTTGGGTACCTCCCTTTGTACCCTATATTATCCCCCCTAGGTACACTAAAGGCTCTATTTTAGGATATTAGTTAGCTATTTGTTTTGAAAGGCATTTATTGTAAATGGACATTTGTTATTTAATAAGTGATCCATAATTAGAGGTAGTTAGGACATTGAGCTTATAAATAACTCATTGCAAGAGTGTTTTGTTGTTCAAGTGTAAACTCTTGCAAAATCAAATATGTAATTTGTTTTTTCTGATTAATAAAATTATGTGTCTGAGGACACTTCTGCCATTATTTTGGTATCAGAGCTCCAGTAATGTTGCAGTGGATGTGAGGAGGAGATTCCACCTCTAGTTTTTGGAAAACTCCATTGAATTGATCAGTGAATGATTAGTATGAAAATTATCAAGTTTTTGTTCAAAAAAAAAGAAATTTTATTATTTTATTGATTTTAGATTTTTAAATCTGAAAATCAAATTTTTGTATTATTATAAAAAAATGTTCTGTCTCGAATTTCTATTATTTTCTCCGCTCCAACTTCTGCCATGATTGTGGAGTTGGCTTTCAATATGGCAAGACAATAGTAACACAATTTGTCTTGGTTTTTCCCTTCTGAATATATTCTCTGAATGCTAACTACGTCTCCCATAATTCTCAGAGTACACCTCGTACTTTGTGTTGTATTTTGAGTTGTAAAAATATGGATTTTCTTTGAAAAATGTGCAGTGAACTATGGATTCCTTGAAAAACTCACAGTGAACTATGTATTATCTACAAACTTGTTTAGAAGTTCACAGGAGTCGCTACTGAGAGAAGCGATAACAGGAAAGGGAATCCTGTCGTAGCTAAATTTGGAGACAAGAATTCCTATATATGAGGCAGAGCCTTTGCTGCTCGTCTTTATTCTCTTCACTCTGCTGGGAGCCATCAAAGCTTTGGGCGACAGAGGAACGTTTGTGGGTGATCTGACTCCCACTACGGGCTTGGGGAGGGCTGTTATACCACTCGAAAAGGGCTTCAGATCCATTGTGGGGATCTCCGAAAGCGCCTGTCTATTGCTTTCCTGTTCAACATCTCTGAAAGCATAAACCACAGAAACGAAAACACAAATTGCTAAGGCTAAGAGCGAGGCAGCTAGATATCAAAAGCTCCTTGCTTCAAGGTTGAAGGAGCAACATGATTGCAGGAGGGAGAGTTTAAAAAAAAAAGGAGAGCATCCGGTGTTTCAACTGGATCAAAACCATCAGTTGCTTAGTATTATGTGTTTATTTATCTGTAGTGAGTGAAATTTTAAAAACGGCAAGTAATGATTTGCTTATTGAATACTGTTTGAGAATATATAGTCTTGGTATATTTTGATGAAGGCTCAGACTAAAGGATTTTGAATATATGTTAGAAACTGTACTTCAAAAATCATTTTTTGTAGCTTTGACCAAAAGCAAAGTACCTTTTATTTTTAAATAGTGATTTCAGAACTGTGCACTAAAGCCTCCTCAAAGCTCAGGCAAACCACCGTCTACTCCAGGCAACAGACAGATTCAAAGAGTGTAAAGCAAAATTTGATCGCTCCTCCAAAGTAATTACTCCTCCAAAATGTCTTTCTTCGTGCTTTTTGGTGTAATCAAATTTGTAAATTTTGTGGAGAAATAAGGAATATTGTATTTTGGAGAGATCTGGTGATTTTTTAATTTTGGGAATTTATTGTTTGTGGAGTAATAAGGTAATTTGTAAATTTTTGGAGTAAAAAGGGAATTTTATTGTAATTTTTATTTGGAGGGATAAGTGTGACATTGTAACTCAAAGCAATTTTACTTTGAGGGGGATTAACTTTTTTACCAAGTTTTGCAAGAGCATCGAATCAAATTTTGAAATTTACCTTGTAATGTTTGAGAAATTGACTAGAGCCAAGTGCAAAGCTCAGTCATTTTTCTCCTGTTTCAACGACTATATGAGGGTCAAGGCCAAGCCGCGATAGATCGTTTTTTATTGCGTTGTGTGTTGCATGTTGTGTTGCCCATCTTGATATTTTTTTTCTTTTGAGTCTGATTCTTGATGCGAAGCTTCAACGTTACAATGTCAAGGTTGATTAATTTGTTTTCTGATTTCGACAAACTTGAAGGTACCAAATCCTATAAAACATGGCAACGACTCATCGAAAGCACTCTCATTTATGATGAATTGCGGCATGAAATATGTGATGGAGATATTAAGCCAAATAAACCCATAGATGCAGTTGCACTAGCAAAATGGGAAGTTAAGAATGCCAAAGCATTAGCTCTCATTAAATCTTCTATCAATGATGAAATGTATGTCCATATAGAAAATGCTACAGATGCATGGTCTACTATGAGAACTTTTAAAGACCTCTTTGATACTTAGCTTGAATCAAAGAAAGTTGATCTACAATTAAAATTGTTGCAACAAAAATTGATTGGAGGAGGTGATGTTCTTGAATATATCTCAAGACTTAAGAATATTAGGTAGGAAATCATTAATGTTGGTTTTCCAGCAATAGATGATAGCTTTATGGTCACAATTGTAATTGTTGGACTTCCTTCTTCCTACACGCATTTTTTGGAGACTCTACAATTAACTGGGTAATTAGAGAAACTGAAGTTTGATGAGCTCTGTGAAATGTTGACCCAACATGATAAAACCTTTGGGAAGAAGAAGAAAGTTGGTGAAGATGTCTTTTTCACAGAGGCCAACACTAGTAAATCATCAGCTGACAGTTCTCGAGGTAGAGGCAGAGGGAATTTCAATCAGAATCAAGTAGCACATAATGTAAAAAGTTGAGGTCGAAGCCAAAGCAGAGGAAATAACTTTAATAGAGGCAACAATTCAGGAAGGAGTCATTTTCAAGGTAGAGGAAACAACCAAGGAAGAGGTAATTTTCAAGGACAAGGAAATAATAATCAAGGTAGAGGACAATCTCAAAATAGAAGTCAAAGTAGAGGAAGAGGACAGTCTTCAAGAAAAGGAAGAGACTTAAGTCAAATTGTGTGTCAAAGATGTAACAAAGTTGGTCATTATGCCGAAGATTGTCGAACTTCTCTTAATAAAATTCCCAAGTTTCATCAGCACTCAACTCAATTTGCAAATGATCAAGATGATGATAACTCATAATATGTTTTTACTTGCTTGTCGGCATTACAACTTTCATCCCATCTTAGAAGTGATTATGAAGATGTGTGGATCTTGGATTCAGGGGAAACTCAGCACATGACTTGTCGACGTGATTTTTTTTGGAATTTTCAAGACTGCCGACTTAATTCCATTTTTCTTGCAAATGATACAAAACATACTTCTTATGCAAAAGGAGTAGTTAAAGTTTTTCTCCCTGACATTGGAGAAAAAATGATTTCCAATGTATGGTATGTACCAACTTTTAAGAAAAAATTGCTCTCTTTAGTCACGATTCGACAAGCAAGACATTAGGTGATTATGGAATATGGTTTAGTCAAGATTAATTCAGTCAAACAGAGCTTGAAAATTGTCATGACAGGCTATGAAGGTGGAAAATTGTTACAGATGAAAGGGACAGTTATTCCAAGGCATTCTGATTTTGCAGGGGCAGTGACTACAGGTATTTCACCTGTAAGACTATGGCATGTAAGATATGGACATTTAAATTTTGAGAGTCTTTCTCAATTGTAGAAACAAGGCATGGTTAAGGGATTGCCAACTTTCAACAAGGAAAATGAAAAATGTGAAGCTTGCATTTATGGCAAACAAATTCGAGAAAGTTTTCCAACAAGTTCATGGCGTGCAAACAAACGGCTACAACTAGTTCACAGTGATGTTTGTGGACCACTACAAACTTCATTTGGTGGTTGCAAATATTTCTTACTATTCATTGATGATTTCAGTAGAATGACTTGGGTTTACTTCTTGAAGAACAAGTTAGAAGCATTCGAGAAGTTTAAAATTTTTCACCAACTTGTCGAAAATGAAGTCAAAGAAAAGATAGGTACTCTCAGGATAGATAAAGGGGAATAATTCACTTCAAATGAATTCAAAACTTATTGCAATGAAAATGGCATAAGACAACATCTTACAAACGTTTACACTCCACAGCAAAATGGAGTAGTCGAAAGAATGAATTGCGCTTTGTTAGGAATGGCGCGATCCATCTTAACTTTCAAGAGGTTAAGTCCAACATATTGGGCAGAAGCAATACATACAACTGTCTACTTAAGAAACAAATCTCCAACTACTTATTTAGACAAAATCACACCTTACGAAGCTTGGTTTGGTTTCAAACCTTGAGCTAAACATATTCGATTTTTTGGATCAGTATGTTATGCCTTAGTTCCGAAAGAAAAATGAACTAATCTTGACTCAATAAGTTTGAAATGTACAATGATTGGATAATCTGATGAGAAGAAAGGGTATCGTCTTTTGACCAATGGAAAATTCATTGTGAGTAGGGATGCCATTTTTTATAAAATAGAGAGTAAGTGTGCTGAAGAAATCGAAAATCTTCTTCACAAGTTAGAAACTAATGGCAGTAAAAGAAAAGGAAAAATGCAAGGTCAACCAACTTCACCAAACTGGTATGAACTTGATTTTCCTTCCTCTGAAGATGAGTCATCCAGTCCATCTACTTCAACAACATCATCTAGGTCTTCTAGCAGTTCATTCGCATCTCCAAGAAGCAACAGTTCTTCTTACATTGATTCTCTAAACTCTTCACCTGAACGAAGAACATCAGTTTATATTAATCCTCTTTACAATGATGGAGACTTTTCAGAATCGCAAACAAGTGAGCACCAACTACCGAAATGGGTAGTTCAACTTTTGAAAGATGTAAAGCCTGATGAGCAGAATAAAATGGGCACCAGAAGGGCACATAGAAGTGAAGGGAATTTTGCCTTGTTAGCAAATGATTTTACTGAACCTTCCACATACAAAGAAGCAGTAAAACATAAAGAATGGCAACAGGCTATGGTTGAAGAATATCAAGCAGTAATTGATAACAACACTTGGAAGCTTGTTGATTGTCCACAAAACATTAAACCCATAGGATGCAAATGGGTTTATAGAATTAAGCATAATAAAAAGGGAGAACTTGAAAAGTATAAAGCACGACTTGTCGCAAAAGGTTTTGCGCAGCAGGAAGGCATTGATTATGAGGAAACTTTTTCTCCTACAGCTAAATGGAACACCATCCGATTAACACTTACATTGGCCGCTTAGAAAGGATGGAAAGTTCATCAAATGGATGTGAAAAGTGATTTTCTCAACGGGGATTTATAGGAAGAAGTATATATGATACAACCGCCAGGATTTGAAATTGAAGGGCAAGAACATAAAGTCTGCAAATTGATCAAGGCTTTATATGGATTAAAACAAGCTCCCCGAGCTTGGTATGCAAAGAAGGATGAATAACTTAAGAAAGTTGGTTTTCAACGAAGTGAATCTGATGATGCTTTGTATGTGCGAAAACAGGGAAAATATCTGGTAATTCTTGTTATGTATGTAGATGATTTGATCATTATTGGCAACCATGATGATCATATTGCACAGGTGAAGAAGGAGTTACATGCAGGTTTTAAGATGACATATTTGGGACTACTATCTTGGAGTTGAAGTCTTCCAATGTCCACATCATATTTTCATTTCTCAGTGTAAGTATGCAGCAGAGGTTCTTCAATGATTTGGCATGTAGGATCGCAAGCATGTTCTTACCCCCATGGTGCAAAACTTGAAACTTTCAAAATTTGAAGGGGGGGCCAAAAGGTGGATAGTACTACTTATAGACAGTTGATTGGCAGTTTGATTTATTTGACAAATACTTTCCATGATCTATCTTATGCAGTCAGTATTATTTCACGTTTTATGCAAGAACCACGAGACAACCACTGGAATGCAGCCAAAAGAGTTCTTCGATATATCCAAGGAACAAAAGATTTTGGTCTTCTTTACACAAAGACTAAAAACTTTGCACTTGGTGGATATTCTGATGCCGACTTTGCTAGAAGTATTGATGATCGAGCATCAACATCAGGTTATTTAATGAACATGGGGTCAGCAGTAGTATCTTGGAGCTGTAAGAAACAAGCTACAGCGGCCACTTCTTCAGCCGAAGTAGAGTACAATTCAGCATGGGAAGTAGCATGTGAAATTGTTTGGTTGCGCAGAATTTTGTAAGACTTGGGCATTTCTTAGGCAGAAGCTACATCATTATTCATTGACAACCAGTCAGCCATCAAACTTGCCAAGAACACAGTTTTTCATTCAAAGACAAAGCATGTGGACACCAAGTATCATCATATTAGATCTCTCATTACCAAAGATGTCCTGAAGCCAGTTTATTGTCCTTCTAAAGATCAAATCTTCGACATTTTCACAAAACCAGTTGGCAGAATAAAATTTACTAAGTTTAGGGATGAACTTGGTATCTGTTGTAATGTATCTTTGGATCATAGGGGGGAATATTAGATGATCCAAAAATAAAATATTATCATAGGTTATAAAGTTGGAATAAAATAATTATTAATTTAAGATATTAAATTAATAATTATTATTCTAGAATGTTTAAATATTTAATGGAGATATTTAGGATTAGTATATTGTTGTAACAAGATATGACTCTTCAAATATGTCGTATCTTAGGCTCTATTTTAGGAGATTAGTTAGCTAGTTGTTTTGAATAGCATTTATTGTAAATGGACACTTGTTATTTAATAAGTGATCCATAATTAGAGGTAGTTAGGACATTAAGCTTTTAAATAGCGCATTGCAAGAGTGTTTTGTTGTTCAGGTGTAAACTCTTGCAAAATCAAATATGTAATTGTTTTTTCTGATTAATAAAATTATGTGTCTGAGGACACTTCTTCCATTACTAAGGGTGATGCATTCTCCCTCATCTCCCTGTACCTGTTGCCATTTCCATGGCCTCCAAGCCCCATCGTTTTGGTACCTCGAACCATCATATACCGAACACTGTCATGTTGAGCGCAGCTAAGTCGGTCCAGAAGCCCCACCACCAACCCGAGCTAAGAAATATTCACATAATCACAGAAGACACTAATATTACAGAGACTTGCTATATAATCATTAGAGAGCATCACAAGACAGATAGTTTTTGCGATATGCCACCAAAATAGAGTCCAATGCATCTCATGCGGGCCACACCATCATATATCAACTTGGTAAAACACCTAGTAAACCAAAAGGCCATAAAAACATCCTCTATGCATGGAACAACAACCTTGAACATTATCACCACTCAAGAGTTCCTCGTCATACTGAGGCCTTAACCAAACCATGCCAAAAGACAAAAACAAGCATAACAAACCCTTGCCCAACCAATTTTTTAGTGAAACCCACCACTTGAAAAACCTACTGCCTTTTTTAGGCTGCATGGAACCTAACCTACCTCAACACCCTCAAATAGAGAGAAACATACCCATGCGGGAGAGAATAATGTCAAACATAACTGAGACATGGATAGAAACAACATACTTGATATATATAACTTCATGCCATGACATCCCATACATATGACTACCATACTAAACCAAACCAGGCCATCCCATAACCCTGACATTTTCGTGACTACAACATACATTCTTCAGGCCCAGAGGGGAGGTAAGAGAAAAAAACATACCCAAATTCACTTTCCATTCTTTCTAATTACGGTGAATGTTCTGGCAAGTAGCACCTCCACCATGAACTCACCAATGTAGAACACCAACACCACAGAACAATCCAACTAAATCTTCCCGATGGGGAAATGGCCAGCGATTGAGGTGTTGTCCACCAAAACAACTAGGCATGGTACCGCTTCCCTCATGGGACCTTTCTGATCACACACCACTTGTACTTCGTCTTAAATCCACACTGTTGGCATCCATGTATTGATGGTTGGCCTCCTCTCATCCTTATCTCCTAATTTTACTCCCATTGCTCAGATCCCTAAGCAGATTTCCTTGCCTTCTCTCACCCCGATCAAGGGAGGCTTAGTTTACCTCCACCTCCAGATTTTGGGTCTAATGAAGGTCACGATCCAAAATGATCGAAGAAACTCCAAGTCCTCTTGATACTGAATATTCCTCCATTTGGACTCAATAAATTCACCCTTATGTTGGCATCCCTAATTGGCCAAAAAGTTTTTTACCTTGTTTCTCGATCTGAGGACATGAGATGGAATGATGTAATCAAAGTAGGGAAGGATTTCACTGATATCTTGGACAAGATGGGCTACCCTCCAAATTTTACTAATATTATCCCATCGGGTTCCATGGTTCAACTGCTTTATAACTTCAATTACCATTTTGGAGTCCCCCTCAATTTCCATTTTTTTAATTTCGTCTCTTCAAGCTATGAGAAGACGATGCTTGATTGTGTTAAGTTCAACTTCATTATTCGTGGCATATTTGCAATATGTTGTGTAAATATGGAGGGCCTATCTCTGTGAGTCTCTAAACATCCCATCGAAGGTTGATTCCCTTAGATTCCCTTTAGACACACCATAGAAATTCAACTTGAGGAAGCTCTCATGAGGGGGAAAGAATCTGGATGGCTAAGTACAAGGTGGGGTTAGGGGTTTCCATGACTCCAGAGCCAACATTTGAGGGGATAAGTTCAAAGTAGATAGAATCTGGGGTTCTTGGGGTGGACCTCCCAATAATTAGGGTGCCACCTCTCAGCCAGAATAGTTTCCCTTATATTTTGGATTATTATTTTCCATATCTCCACCTGAGGGAATATTTTATCTTTAAACACTCATTTGTTTCTCTCTTTCCAAATCGGCCATAGAAGAAAGCCCAAGTAAAGGCTCCACACCCTATTTAGAACTAGGCTAGAGAACATACCTTGCCTCCATACTTCAATGGAAATTTTGATGTTGGTTGTGTCTCGTTCGAGACATATGAAAACTTTCCCTATGTTTCTCCACATCTGCTCCACTAGTGGACATGAGTTAAGGAGGTGTTCCATGACTTCTGCATTCACGTCACACATATAGCATTTTGCAGGTCCTTGAACACCCTTTTCTGAAGTTGATCCCAATTTAATATATGTTTTTGACACACCAGCCACAAGAAATAGATAACTTTTGACCAAAACTTACCCATCCATATTTTCTTCTAAATCAAGTTCTCTTATTCCTGATGTTCCTTCGTAGCTAACGTGTAGGCTTCCTTGATCAATAACATACCCCTAGGTGTATACCCCCATACTAAAATATTTGTTTTGTCCATGGTAGCTATATTTATCAAGGCTAGCTCATTTTTTAACACTTCCAATTGGATTGATTCAAGGGCATCCATCCAGTCCTGTATACCCTTCCACTAACATTGTGATGTGTGTTAGTCTGTCTTCCAAAACTGCGCAACGGTCATGCAGTTCTGGGTGTTGGTAAACAAGAAAATGTCTGACAGATCTTGTTGATAAATAGTTTAAGACGTTGCCAAGAATATTTCCAAAAGAGTGCCCTTCTTCCATCCCTAATTCTCAAAAGGTGTGTGATTGAATAAGGACTTTGTTCATCACTGCAAGCTTCCATATTGGTGACCCTTTTGGGATGTTTTGAATCCTTAAGATGTTTATTGCAGAAGATGGGATTTGATATTTTCTCATCCATATAGTCTTCCAGAGGTTAGATCACCCTTGAATCCATTTCCACCATAGTTTTGCCCCCATTACTTGATTGAGGATGAAGGGGTCTCTAAGCCCCAGACCTCCCGAGAGCTATGGATTGGTGATGATGTCCTAGGCCACCAAGGCCCATTTTTTCGCTTCCTGAGCACCTTGCCACAAAATTTTTTTGAGAATGTCCACCATGTCAGAACAGGAGGTTTTTGGGGCCACAAGGCCTAACAACTAGTAAATTGGGATCGATTGTAGAACAACCTTAAGAAGGATGTGTCATGCTATGTTTAGTGCTCGGAAGGAACATTGATGTAATCTGGCTTAGATACGATCTAGAATATCTTTCCAATAGGAGGTTCGAAGGGAGTTAAGGACAAGAGACATCCCAAGGTATTTCGAGGGAAAAGACCCAATGGAGAACCCCAAGGTTTTGGATAGAAAGGCCTGGGTAGGGGCAAGGGTATTAACTAAGAAAATGTTAGATTTATCATTGTTGATCATGGTTCCAGAGGCTTGCATGAAGTCCTGAAGAATACCTTTCAGGGCCCTGGCTTCGCGAAGGGATACTTGGCAGAACAACATGATGTCATCAACAAATTGTTGGTAAGTGAGTGGAAGATCATTGCCCCATAGATGGAGCCCTTTAATAGCTCACATTTGAATAGTTACCTTTATGTAATGCCCTAACCCCTCCACCGCCAGGATGAACAAGAAGGGGGAGAGAGGATATCCCTGCCGAATCCCCTGAGAGGGATTAAAGGATCTTAGAGGGCAGCCATTAAGGAGAATAGATATCACCAGTGAGGAGATCATAGATGAGATCCAATATATCCATCTAGATTCGAAGCCGAAACCTTTCAAAATGTCATGAATAAAGGGTCAACTGAGACGATCATAGGCTTTAGACATATCCAATTTTATCATCATTCCTTTCATTTTCATCTGCTTAAGTGAGTTAATAGATTCCTAAGTGGTTATGATTCTATCGAGGATTTGACACCCTTGAACAAAACCAGTTTTCTCAAGAGAGATCAAGTTTGGAAGCATGGATTTGAGTCTCTTGACCATCACAGTACAAATAATTTTATAGATGGCATTACATAGGGAAATAGGCCTAAAGCCTTGGGTGTCTTCAGAATGTGTCATTTTTGGGAATTAAAGCGATAAAGGACAAGTTGAGGGCTTGATTTACCTTTTTGAGATCTTTGGGACTCCTCTACGACTTTGAAGAATGTCCTACCCCATGAAGTGCCAAGTCGCCTAAAAGAATTATGTCATGAATCCTTCTGGGCTAGGTGATTTGTTCCTGGTTAGATCCTTGATAACTTATTCCACTTTCTCTAAAGTAACCTTGTACATCAAGGTCGTGTTATGTTCTCTACTCACCAAACGTGGGATATTCCTTGTGATTCTCTGAATAACTAATGTTCTATCTTGGTCTGGATTTGAGAGAAGGTTATGGAAATGATTTAGAAAGAGGGTTTCCATCTCTTCATGATTAACTAGTCTGTTGTCGGTGGGACCCTTTAGAGAGAATATCTGGTTGTGTTGGAGATGCTGAATCATGGCCTTATGAAATAATCTAGTATTCTTTTCCCCTTCTTGTAGCCATTAGACCCAGGATTTTTATTTCCAGAGGATTTCCTCTTATTTCCTCCTTTCCTCAAGCTGCATGAGAACCCTTCCTTCTTCGATTTCCAAAGTGTTAGATCAACCTTCCATGGTCATTATCTATTGGATGGATTGCATTTTCTTTTGAAGATAAATTTGCTCTTTCATAATGTGTCCAAAATCCAAATTATTCCATTTTTTATTTATTGCTTGAGCTATTTTAGCCAAAGTTTAAATGTATGCATGTAGTTCCTACCATGGGCTTCATTGTTCTTCCACCATTTTTCTAATTTACCCAGAAAATCTGGGTTGTGGAGCCAAAAAGATTCAAATTGGAATGTCTTGTTTCTTTGTGTTAGCTTCAAATCCATTTCCAAATGAATTGGCCAATGGTTCTATCCCATGCATGGGAGGATAGCCGCTTCAAAGAAGATATCCCTATATATGATTCCCTTTGACCCAAGAAAATGGTCTAAGCGGATTGAAACTTGGTTTTGGCCCCCTCTTATGTTTTTCCACATATATATTTCGTTATGAGTGGGAATGTCAACTAATTTTAGATATGTGATAATATCTTAAAATGCATCCATCTCTGGATTTTGTCTCTTGCCTCCTTTTTCCTCTTCCAGCGATGTAGTGATATTGAATTCACCCCCAACAATCCATAGTTCTTCATGAAAAATATTCTTAATCCTTACTATCATTTGGAGGAAGGTAGATTTCTCTCCTAAAATGTTAGGGCCATAGATAACAAAGATTATAGCTCAGTCTCTAGTTCTTGTATGTCAGAATCTCCCCGATATGATGTGTGGCATATGATGAGCCTAGGTATTGCAACAAGAATGCTGCAACTCCCAGGGCTACCAGCTTTATTTATCAACCTGGGGTTCGTACAAACTTGGAGGTGACAGTGCTATATGCACAAGTAAAAATGAAGGTTGTGCCTGTTGTCAATGTTCATCTGGCAAGAGACCCCAGGGATTCCAAGCCAAACTTCTATAGGGTCAAAAGAAGCTTGATTCTTTGATGGAAGAAGAGAAAATCTATTCTAAGGGAGAGCTACTCTACTATAGTAATGAAGAAAACAACATGTAATGCTAACTCACACTAGACCCTAACTAACCATTTAAACAGCTATGCTAAACAGAATTTCTAAATCAACACTAACCTAATGCTGTTATCTAAGTTACAGAAGTGAAAAGCATCAAAACCATATTAAGGTGTAAGCAAGGAAACTAATGCTAAATTAGTTTCAAGCGGAAGAGCAGTCGGAGATCGAAATTGGTGAAAGGAGGACATAAGGAAGAAGGATGAACGGCAGAGATCTTATCACAAGAGATTACATATATATATGGGCGAACAAGATTAATGAACAGGATGAATGGAAGAGATCTTATCGTGGGCGGTTTAGTGAATAGATGGATGAACAGGGTTAATCAGGAGATGAATGGCAGAGATCTTATTGTGGAGATTAATTCAAGAGATGGACGGACAGGGTTAACAGGAGATGAATGACAGAGATCTTATCATGGAGATTAAGTCAAGATATGGACGGACAGGATTAATCGGAGGATGGATGGCGGAGATCGTATCACGGGAAAAAAACATGCAAAAATGATGGAGCGGGTTTTCAGAGGTGGTAAGTAGTTTCTTGCACACCCTCAAAGCTGTAAGCTGTATTTCTAAATTTCACATGATTAACCTAACTGAGCGACACGTAGCATGAGAAAACCACTTTTCTTGTGTGCTCTCAGGCAGATAACGGTCATGCAAGAATCTGCGTGATATTGTGTGATAGCCATCGGATCAGGCTAGACAGATCGATGATGGAGATTGGCCAAGATAGTTGGCGAGTAGGTGACACAATAGTCGTTGGATCAGGCTAGACAAATTGACGGTGGATATTGGGGTGCATTTACTATTGAGGTGATGTGATAGTTGTTGGATCAAGAGATAGATCGACAGTGGAGATTAGAGTGCATAAAGTAGGTGGAAGACTTCGCGCATGATGGTCGTTGGGTAAACTAATGAATCAGATGGTGATTGGGCAAGTTTGTTGTGGATCAAACAGTAAGGAAACCATGCATGAAGAATTTGTTGAAGGAGGTTTCAAGGAAAATGACAGAAAAACCAATGAGGGTGAGGATGGATCAAAAGTGAGGGAAAACTATGAAAATGAACTGAAACAAGTAACTGCATCAAACAACAAACTCCAAAGCTCATGCGAGAACTAGAAACCTATGTTTTTGGGATTGCTGAAGGGTCTCTTCCTCAAGTCACGGTCCCAGAGGGAGGAGGTGAGGCTGAGACACCTGCAGACAACCATATGGTGATCCTTTTATCCTAGCTAACCTGCTAATTGAAAAAACACACAAATGGAAGTAAACTAAAGCACAATCGATATACTCTACACTATTGTAATGGGAATGAAACTACTTAAGCAAATGAACATAAAACTAGGAAGCTACTTAAGAAAATTAATAGAAACATAAATCTATGCTATACTGTTGTAATGAAAATGCAACTACTTAAGCAAATGAACAGAAATAGAAATATATGCTAGCATAACAATACAATAAAGAGGATATTTAGCTACTCGGGTCGGGCCCTAACCCAAGAGCTTCAGCCCTCTGAGTTAACTCAGTGCTGGCTCACAACGAAACTCATCTTCATTATAAAAACCATGGATTACATCAAAACTATCACAAGTCTTGCAGCTCAGAAATAAATTATAGTTTTACAGTAAAAATATGAATCCTACTGAGGTCCTAAGCCTCCCTACTTATACACCAGAAGTCTCCAACGAATTCCTTCCCCTTAGGGAGGCTTGGGTCCCAACTCAAGGTAAACTAGTTTCTGTCACTTTCACTTGCTCAGTTGTCTTTTGGCCCTCATGATTTGGCTGTTTGCACTCTGAGCTGATGGAGGAATATTTGATTGGAGGGGTAGTAAATGAGGATGATTTACCTCCTATAATTCCTCTCCCTTGTCCCATTCGAGTTTTGACCAAGGTCTTCGCCATAGTTCCTTGCTTTTATCCTTTATTCTTGCATTACATGCACATTAGACCACAAGAAAAATATCCAACTCTAACTCATCTCATAAACAAAATATAATCAAAAGTATGCAATGAGTTGTGAGAATAGTTGGTTTGACTAAGCTAGGAGGTGATTTAAGGCCCATATAATTACTCAATGATGAGGCTCATCAACATACTCATCCATTGATCAAATATTATCTCTGATGCGTTCCAAAGAATCACAACCCCACCTGCAATAGCTCACGCATCCGAGGCCATCACTTCATACATCAACTTCATCTTACTAGTTATCTTCATAAGCCTCGCCTCAAATAATTTAGTTTCCTATAACAACACTATATTGGGATTTTCTTTCTTTAATCTTTCTTTGTTATCCTCTATTGTTGAGGCCTCTTACATTCCATGATAAAACAATCATTGATAAGAATAATTAAGATGGTGGAATATCGTTGATAGTGGTACTACCCTGCCTGAATTCACTAGCGTATCCCCCACAATTTGGATGGATTCCTGTAGGTTATTTTTGTCTCTTTTTTTCCCTCATTTACCTAGTCCACTCTGGTCAGCTACACTGTACATTTGGAATCCCATCAGATCTGGTGGATCTAGGGGTTTCTGACTTTTTTCACTAGTATTGTTGAAAGGTATACTTTTATAGCTTTTTTTTCGTCCTCGGGGATAAATCGTTCATCCAAGTTTTTCCATTCATTCAGTAGTCTCTTCAAAACCTATTATTTTATGCTTAGGTCTTCTTTTACTCCATCGATCTCCATATTGTTCTATATTTCATTTGTTTCTAGTCCTTCCTTGTCTTCCAGTTCCTCTTGCGCCTTTCATTTGGGTGTAGGGTTTGTTTTAGGAAAAACCCTAGCCGATCGATTTGTCGGATTCCCTTTCTCTGCCATCTTCAAAGTTTCCCATTGATCTTGTAATAAACTGAATTGATTCTAGGGATCTAGATTTCGCTTCTAATGTTGCATCGCATTAAACTAGGGTTGCTTCGCTAACGATTTTTTCTTATATGATACTTCTTGGAATCCCTCATTATCCACCCGAGATTGTCCTCCAACTGCTACAGGTTGAGGTTCTTCTGTCCCAGTTTGATTAAGAGGGCACACTTTATACAAATGGTCATATTCATGGAAACATCTACAATGGAATGGGATATGATCATAATCCAAGGGTTGTTTCCACACTTCATCTTGGTACTCCAGCTCTACAAATTCTGGTAATTGCTTCGTTATATTCATATATACGCATATACGAGCAAAGGATGTGTATCTTCCCCTACGGATGGCATCTGCAACTTTTACAAAATGACCTATGGAATTTCCAATACCTTCCAGGATCTCTGAGTCCCAAAAATCACTAAGTAAAGTAAAGAGCCTCACCCAAACGGGTGTCGACATGAATTCCTCTCGGTCTAGGTTATAAAATTACTATCAGAATCGTATGAATAACCCTACATTACAGTAAAAGTATGGCCCATTATCAAATATCCACTCCTTGTCTTCTAGACTTGCAAAGATAAATGTGAAGAAACACCTGGCGTCGAGTTTCAAATCTATATGTCCCTTTGGTTTCCATTTTAGTTGGATCCATTTCAACAAGTCTCTCTCTAAAGGCCAAACCCCTATAAATTTACAAATCAGGGCATGGTCTTTCATATATTTTCTGTAATTTTCAAGCTTATTGGCCAGAATCATGAAACATGAGTTCTTGGTGGTTTTGTGCAAACATTGCCCCCATAACCTCACTTACCACTGCACCCCCATGACCGGGTTGTCGTTTGGAGATGCGATTGTACTATATTGCTTGCTCATTTCTCCTACAACCACATTCTTGTAGGAGGGGATCTCTCCCCTGCTACTAGGACACTCATGTCTCCTATCAAAATCTTCGACCTATGAAAACGTCAACATAAAGCTTCAGATTTGACTTCGTGTAGGCTTCAGACGCAGATCAAAACCCTAGCAGAGCTCATCTCCTCGAGTTCATATTGGTTCTACCAATGTAGATTATTATTTATTATTTCTATATAATAATCATTTATTTATAGATAATTATTATTAATATTAAATTATTATTTATTATTATTTAAATTTGAATTTTGTAATATAAATATGAATCCTAGGAAAATTAACCCTTAGATTAATAAAACCTAGGGATTGATATTATAAACCCAAGGGTTAATACTAAAACCCCATGGGATTATAAACCCAAGGGAATATTATTAACCTAAGGGGTAATAAACCCAAGGGATTAATGCTAAAAACACTAGGGTTGATATTCCCTTGGGTTTTAGTATTAATCACTTGGGTTTATAATATCAATCCCTTGGATATATTAATCTAAGGATTCATATTCCTAGGGTATAATATTATTCATATGTTTATAATAATAGTCGTATAGGTTCAATATAAATCGTGGCCATCCAAGGGTTTATATACTTTTGATTTATAATATTAGTCCCTTGGGTGTATAATACCTTGTGGTTTTAGTATTAACCCTTGGGTTTATATTATCAATCCCTTGGGCTTATTAATGTAAAGTTTCATATTTCTAGAGTTTAATACTAAAACCCAAGGGATTATAAACCCAAGGCAAACAATATTAACCCAAGAGATAATAAACCGAAGGGATTAATACTAGAAACCCAAGGAATTATAAACCGAAGGGAAAAATATTAAACCTTAGGGATTAGTATTATAAACCCAAGCTATATAAACACTAAGATAAATATTATAAACCCTAAAATAAACATGGTTGACCATGGTTGAGAATGATTGATTTTCATTTTGAGGCAATCCTTGTCACAATGCGACATTGGACCATGGTTGACCATGGTCAACCATATTTATTCTAGGGTTTATAATATTTATCTTAGGGTTTATATACATTTGGTTTATAATATTAATTCCTTGGGTTTAATATTATTCCTTTGGGTTTATAATCTCTTAGTTTAATACTAAAAACCCAAGGAATTATAAACCCTAGGGAATAATATTAAACCTTAGGGGTTATTATTAATTACAAACCCTATGAATCATATTATACCCAAGGGATTAATACTAAAAGCCCTAGATTTTTCCCTTGGGTTTTTACTATTAATCCCTTGGGGTTTTAGTATTAAACCCTTGGGTATATTAAATTCCCCTAGGTTTTTTAATCTAAGGGTTCATATTCCCAAGGTATAATATTATTCATAGGGTTTGTAATTAATATTAATTCCTAGGGTTTAATATTATTCCCTAGGGTTTATAATTCCTTGGGTGTTTAGTATTCAACCCAGGGGATTACAAACCCAAGGAATTAATATTATAATACCAAGGTATATAAACCCTACGATAAATATGAAATACCCTCTAATAAAGATGGTTGACCATGGGCAACCATGGTCCAACATTGCATTGTGACAATGATTGTCTCAAAATGAAAACTAGTCATTGTCAATCATGGTGAACCATGTTTAATCCCTTAGGTTTATTATCCCTTAGGTTAATATTATTCTCTTGGGTTTATAGTCCCTTAGGATTTTAGTATGATACCCTAGGAATATGAACCTTTAGATTAATAGACCTAATGGGTTGATATTATAAACCCAAGGGAATAACAAACCCAACGGGTTAATACTAAAACCCCAAGGTATTACAAAACGAAGGGACTAATATTGTTAAACCCAAGGGGCTAATATTATAAATCCAAGGTATATAAACCCTTGGTTGACCATGGTTTATATTGAAACTAAGGGATTAATATTATAAACCTATGAATAATATTATACCCTAGGAACATGAACCCTTAGATTAATATATCGAAGAGATTGATATTATAAACCCAAGGGATTATAACCAAAAACCCAAGTGAATATAAACACTTAGATTAATAAACCCAAAGGATTGATATTATGGTTGACCATGGTTGACCATGGTTGATTTTCATATTGATACAATCATTGTCACAATGTGACGTTGGATGATGGTTGACCATGATTGACCAAGGTTGAGCATGGTTTATTTTCATAGTGAGACATTCTTTGTCACAATGTGAAATTAGATCATGATTGATTTTCATATTAAAAGAATCTTTGTCATAATGTGACGTTGGACCGTGGTTGACCATGGTTGATTTTCATATTATGAATCTTTGCCGCATTGTGACGTTGGACCATGGTTGACACAATGTGACATTGAACAATCAGATAATTTTTGTCATAATGTGACCATGGTTATTAACAATCATTGACCATGATTTGCAATGGTTGACCATGGTTGATTTTCAAATTGAGACAATCTTTGTCACAATGCGACATTGGACCATAGTTGACCATATTTGACAATGATTAACCATGCTTGAACATGGTTGATGATGGTTTACCATGGTTGATTTTTACATTGAGATAATATTTGTCACAATGTGATGTTGGACCTTGGTTGACCATGGTTGATTTTTAGATCATGGTTGACCATGATTGATCATGGTTGACCATGATTGACCATGATTGACTATGATTTATTTTCATATTGAGATAATCTTTGTCACAATGTGTCAATTAACCATGGTTGACCATGAATGACCATGAATGACCATGGTTGACGATGGTTGAACATTGTTGATTTTCATATTGGGACAATCTTTGTCAGAATGTGGCATTGGACCATGCTTGACTATGGTTGACCGTGATTATAAACCCAAGGAAATTATATTAAACCCTAGGAATATGAACCCTTGGATTAATAAACCTAATGGATTGATATTACAAACCCTATACACTAATAAACACAAGGGATTAATACTAAAAACCCAAGGGATTATAAACCCAAGGGAATAATTGTAACAACCCTGATGCATATTCCATGTAATAAAAGTTCATAAAGGCAAAATAATAACCACAGATTATGGGACACTTATTCTAGGTTGAATGTTGGGCAAAACATCCTAGTGTGGGTGTTCATTTAGTTTATTATGTCTAAAGAAATTGGAAAAGGAAATGGCTAAGGCATTTGGAAAGGAAAAGTAGCATTAATTGGCATTTTATTTATGAAAATAATGGAAATTAGGAGAAAAGGAAGGTGAAAGATCACAGGTTGCATCTGAGGAGGAGAATGAAGGAAAATAATGGAAAATGGAGAAAATAGAGAACTCATTAATAAAAAGGCCTATGAGGATCAGTTCATAGACTTTTGTCAGCTCAGTTTTGGAGCTCTCTCTTTATTCTCTCTCTCTCTCTCTCATACTCTTGGACACTTAGAGTTTTCTTATAGCACTATTGGAGGAGTGTGGCAGACTTGGATCTTTGGATCAAGAGGAAAAGGAGGCAAAGAGGAAGCAAAGATCAAGTAAGGAAGAGCAAGATCAAGCAGATACAATATGATTCTTTACAAATATCAAATTGCATGTGTGGTTTCCTTGCTATATTTGGCATGTATAGTGTTGCATGTGTGTTCTTGGTTCTCTTTTTGTCATTGGCATGAGTTTTTCCAAGTGTGATAGTGTTTTTTAGCTTAGCCTTGTCATTTCCGGATAACCATGGCGTGATGGGTTTCTCATGTTTTGGTTGAGATGGATTGATGGACGGATTCGAAGCTAAGTGAGGTGGATCTATGAATAAAATAACGCATGCTTAGTAACCCCTGAACCAAACTTTGGGTTGCGGTAAAGCTAGATTTTTTGTTGCCTTGGTGGACCTAGGAATCTTCGACCGGTGAATGGTGGGATATACGGTCAAGCTTAGAGGTGGGTACTCTCCATCATGCCAAGTAATACCAAGATGGAATATAAGATAAAGTAGTAAACCCTAGAGACTAGGAGACAAGAAAAATCCTCATGGTGTACGTGGAGAAATCTAGTGGCATCCATGCTTCTTTTGGCCTAGTGATCTGGTGGAGATCATGATAAAGCATGTTACTACATGTTTATTATTTTGGCCTAGTGATCCGGTGTGGATTAAGGTAAAGCCCGATTTCTATTAATGAGGGTGAGGTGGTTTAGCCTCGGGATGCCTTGGTTGGTTCTTTTTGGTTTGAGTCCCACATTCATTCTTGGAATATGGCATAGGGATGACTAGCTGAAGAGATATTTGGCTCATCCAATCTATTGTCAGGTGGAACGTGGTAGTCCCACACTGGGTTGGCGTTTGCATTCATTAATAAGAGGTTCTTTCCTTGGTACCTTATGTGTAAATGTATTGGTTTATATGTGGATTTTATGGCCAATGTATCCTTGATATTTATAGTTTTATTATGTTATTTATATGCATATATTATGACCGTGATGATGTATGAATATCCTCATGTTTTTATTTGTAAATGAATGAACAATGTATTTATGACCTAATAGATGATAATACAAATAATAATATAAGGGAACAATGTTTCTTAGCGATTCTCATATAAGTATGAGACCCCAATGCTCAAATATGTTGTTTAAACTTGTAGATTACATATTTTTGACATGTTTGACGAAATGTTTTCCATGCCTAGTAGGGGTCCATTCAAGTCCTTGTTCAAGTAATTGCATTTTTATCATTATTCTATTGTTATATTTCAGTTCTGAACGTGTCATGGAGTTCTGGGCAACGACCTGGGATCTCGGCCTAAAAAATTGGCACAAATCCCGAAGTCGTAGGCATAGGACTAAGGAGAAAATTTCCCATACACACCCGCCTTGTTGTGGGAGCGACTAGAGCCTCCCAGACGCATCTTGTCCATATCAATGAAGAGTCCAAGGGTTTAATGGTCTAAAAACTTAGTGGGACCCAAGGAGTGGTCATGGGGATGATTGGAAAGGCTTCTAAGAGTCTTTTGGTAGTTATATAAGGTTTGTGTTGTGGGTTTCCATCAATTCCACTTCCTTAAGGTCACCTAGGAGGTTTAATCCCATTATAGTGGACTCTCGTCTCATATCTACCCCGACTGGCCAATTACTTGCGTGGATGTGGGATGAGGGTTTTACAGAGTGGTATCAGATCATGGTTCACCCCTTGGGCTGGATGGGCAGTGTGTGTTGTTCATGTATTCATGTCAGTTGCACATGTGTTACTCATCCCTATGGTCTATTTGCTTGTTGCATATGTATGGTGATAGTCATGATTGTAGTGATGTTACCATGTGAAAGTGAGGGTGTTGTTGTGGAATGTGTCATCATGAGTGTACAATTGGTTACATGTTGTTGATGCTTACGTATTGTCAATGTACATTGGTATGGTTGTTATTGGCATGCATGAGGTTATGGTGTGTGGTTGATATGATTATGCATTGATGACTAGACTCTAGCTAGAATGATGTTTATGTGTTGATACACCTATTTGTTATGTCTATATGTTGTTATGATTATGTGTGTACATGTATTACGCTGATTTGGTTGATCTTGTAGATGAGATATCCTCCCCAAATTATGCTAAGGTACACTGGTTTATTGTGATTTTCTTTAGTTGACATAGTATGCCTTGCAGGAAAGAGATAAAAAATGATTAGCAAGATGGTAGAATACAAAGATTCTCCCTCTGAATCATATAAACATCATGGTGTTGGGAACTCTTCTGATTTAGAAGACACATTGAGAAGATTAAAGGAAGAAATTAGGAGTTGCAAGGTGGACAATGACAAAATCATGCAGACACAAGAGAAACAAGTAGAGGTTAATGCAATACTCATTTAGAGTTGTCAGAATTGCAACAACAGGGGCCACTTTGGATCAGCCATGGGCAGGAGGATAAAACTAATGGGGCATATGGCAGTAGGTCTCATGGTGGTCACAAGTTAGATAGAGACGACATAGTGTGAGATGGTACGTTATTGGATACTCTGATAAGAGAGGTGATAGACATAGATACTACTCTAGTTCTAGTTCTAACAAGCATTATGATCATCACCATTATCATTCTTATAGGAGGAGTGATAGGGGATACTTTCTATATGAATTTAAGAAAGCAAACCCACCTAGTTTTGATGGAGATTTGAAGAAGTTAGAAGATGCATAGGCTTGGATACTTGGGATGAAGAACTTCTTCGAGTTGCATAATTACACAGATAATATGAAGGCCAGAGTAGTTATCTTCAGCCTCAGATGTAAAGTAGATATCTAGTGGGAAGATGTGAAGCGGTTCAGAGACATCAGGACAGAGAACTTGAGTTGGCATGAGTTCAAGAGGCTTTTCAAGAAGAAGTACTTGTCAAAAAGGTGTTACAATGGTAAGGCCAAATAATTCTATGAGCTAAAGATGGGATCAATGATAGATTAAGAGTACACTACTAAGTTCTTGGAGCTATTGAGGTAAGTACCATATCTTAAAGATGAGAAGGCTAAAGTTCAGTGATTTATCAGTGGTTTTCCATTAGCATTTAGAGATCAGATTGAGTATGATGAGCCTCGATCACTTGAGGAAGTTAGTGGGAAATTGAAGAATTGTTATGAGCAATCGAAGCATAAGAATGAATCTCAACAAGGATGGAAAGGGAAAGATAAAGGTAAAGGTAAATGGAAACAGAAAATAACAAGGCCTTAGAATTCACAAGAGAAAGAAAATGTGGCACTGCAAAAGAAGTTCAATGCAGCTAGACAGGGACATGGATCACAGCAGCAACATAAAAGTGATGGTATTGGACAGTTGGGATGTCGGACATGCAATAAGGAACACCTTAAGAGATATTTTCCACAGAATCAGGGTGGTAGGCCTCATATATATAGTTCACAAGAGGTGCAAACTATTGGGGATCTTGGTCAGAGTGTTCCTCTTATCTATGTAGCACTAGATAATAGGCAGACAGACCATCAAGCATCTATCATTGAAATGGACGGTAAGCTTTGTGATCAAGTTGTTTCTATTTTGATTGACATAGATTTAGTTATCGTTATGTTAGTCCTCACTTGGTGGATAAGTGTGGTTTGAATAAATAAGTGCATGCATAGTCTTGGTTAGTGCAGTTGGCTACATGTACAAAGAAAAGAGTTCATCATTGGGTAAGATCTTGTGCATTTTATTTGAATGGCATGTCTACATTAGTGCACTTGAATGTATTTTTGTTTGGATCATATAGTATGCTATTGGGTGTGGATTGGATATACCTTCACATGACGAAGGTGGATTATTATGACAAATCCATTGAGTGCTTGGATAACAATTGGGAACCAAGATTCTTACAGGGTAAGAGGAAAGCAACATTAGTTAGGATGGTGACAGCTATGCAAGCAAAGTGCAATCGCAAAAAAGGGCATTTTTTATTTGCAGTGTATTTTTGTAGTGACAAAGGTAAGGAAGTTGAGGATGTGGATGTTTTGAGAGGGTACCCAATTCTACAACAGTTTCAGCATGTGTTTCCCACGGAGATTTCAAAGTTGCCACCTCACAAGGAATTAGAATTTTCTATTGAGTTGGTACCAGGGGCAGTACCAGCATCAAAAGCACCATACAGGATGAGCACTCTAGCGTTGGTAGAGCTAAAGTTGAAATTAAAGGAAATGCTTGACAAGGGATACATTAGGCCAAGTGTATCACCTTGGGGCGTACCAATATTATTTGTAAAGAAGAAGGATGGTACTCTTAGATTATGCATTGACTACAGACAGTTGAACAAATTGACCATCAAGATCAGGTATCCATTTCTAAGGATTGATGACTTATTTGATGAGCTAAAGGGAGCAATAGTGTTCTCAAAGATTGATCTAAGATCCAGATATCATCAGTTACACATTAAAGAGGGGAACATTTACAAGACAACTTTCCAGACCAGGTATGGGAATTATGAGTTTTTTGTAGTTCCATTCGTTTTGATTAATGCTCCATCTACCTTTATGTGCTTGATGAATAGTGTGTTGCGCCATGTGAACAAGTTTGTTATTGTGTCCATTGATGATATATTGATATATTCTAAAAAGGAAGAAGAGCATGTCGAACATTTAGCAGCAATGTTGATATTGATAAGAAAGCATCAATTGCATGCTAAGCTTAGCAAATGTAGTTTCTTTTAGACAAAGGTACATGGGACATGTGGTTTCCAAGCAAGGCACAATAGTAGAACCAGAAAAGGTAAGAGCTATCATGGAGTGGGAAGCTTCAAGAAATGTGGATGAGGTGAGGTCCTTCATGGGATTGGAAGGTTATTATAGGAGGTTCATCAAGAACTTCTCATAAATTTATAAATTTCTTATCATATTACATCTATGCAAAGGAAAGGTAAGAAGTTTGAATGGACAGAGGAATGTGCAGCCAGTTTTGAGTAGTTGAAGTAGTTGTTGACACATGATCTAGTGTTAAAGATCATAGATCTGGACAAATATTTTGTGGTATGTACAAATGCTTTTAAAAGAGTACTTGGTGGAGTCCTTATGCAAGCAAGAAAGGTGGTATGCTATGAATCATAGAAACTAAATGAACATGAGAAAAACTATTTGACACGTGATCTTGAGTTGGCATTGATCATTCATGCATTGAAGATGCGGAGGCACTATCTTCTTGGTAGGATATTTTTATTGATGAGTGATTACAGTGGTTTGAAATACTTTTTTTACTAGCCAAATTTGAACTCTAGGCAAGCTAGATGGTTGGCCGCGATCAATGAGTTTGACTTTGAGATCAAGTATGTCAAGGGAAAAGAGAATAGGGTTGTAGATTCTCTTAGCAGGTGGATACAAATGAATCATATTGTAGCTATGAGCTCCTATGGGACAGACTTAAGGTATTAGATCTTATAGGTAGGTCATCAGGATGGTAGGTATAGAGAGATTATGCACCAGTTACGGTAGAGTACAGTTACATGTATAGGTACAGTTAGTGGTACAGGTACATGTATTGGTATAGGTACAAGTGTTGGTATAGGTGCACAAGATGTGGACTATTGTCTTACAATAGATGGATTGGTCAAGTTTAGATACAAGATATATGTGCCAGACAACAATGAGCTCAAGAAGGTGATCTTGAGGGAGTTTCATTTGAAATCATATTTTGGTCACCTAGGCTATCAGAAGACATTGACTGCAGTTAATAAGTTTTATTATTCGCTGAATTTGAAGAAGGATGTGGCAGATTTTGTAGCTAGATGTTTAGATTGTCAGCAAGTAAATGTAGAGTGTAAGCATCCAGGTGGGCTACTACAGCCAATTGTGATTCAAGAGTGGAAATGGGAGGTCATTTCCATGGATTTCATCATAGGTTTGCGCAAGACATCTAGATAGCATGATTCTGTCATGGTTGTTGTGGACAATTTGACAAAGGTTTCTCACTTCATTCCAGTGAAGACTACGTATTTAGCTAGTGATGTGGCACAGGTGTTCATTAGATATTTGGTCAGTTTAGATGGTGTTCCAAAGAAGATTTTGTCAGACAGGGATGCAAAGTTCACTTCCAAGTTTTGGAAGGAGTTGTTTGCATGTTTGGGCATAGAGTTGGCCTTCAGTACAACTTATCATCTGAGGACAGATGGACAGACTGAGAGGGTGAATAAGATACTGGAGGACATGTTGAAGATGTACTTGATGCATCAGGGGTGAAAGTGGGAAGAGTATCTTCCAGTGGTAGAGTTTGCTTACAATAATGGGTATCAGGAATCTTTGAAGATGAGTCTATTTGAGACATTGTACAGGCGGAGTTGCCATACATCCATCAGTTGGAGAGATTTGGTTAATAGAGTGTTGATTAGACTAGACATGTTGGCGGAAATGGAACAAGAAATGCAGGTAATCAAGAAGAATTTGAAAGCAATGAGGGATAGGTAGAAAAATTATGCAGATTGGAATAGGTTGTTTTAGGAGTTTCAGGTTAGGGAATATGTGTACTTGTGCATCAAACCAAAGAAGATCTCCCTGCATATTAGATCATGTGCCAAGTTGGCACCTCTATTTTGTGTACCTTTCAGGATTCTTGAGAGGATCGGGCCAATAGCCTATTGATTTTCACTTCCTTCGACTGTAAAATTCCATGATGTTTTCCATGTGTCATTACTTAAGAAGTATGTTAAAGATGTTGATCATATGATTGACTAGTCTGTATTGTAGGTGGAGCCAGATGGAGAATTCCAGCCAGAACCTCAGTGTATATTGCAGAGAAAGGTTCTCATTCTCTGGAATCGAGCAATGAGCAGGTTAAAGTGCAGTGGAAGCACTTTGGGCCTGATGAAGCTACATGGGAGATGGCATATCAGATGCGGACTATGTATCCTTCATTGTTTTTTGGTTGAGGCAAGGCAGTTTTGATATGATTTTTGGTAGATGTTTTGTCATATGTTTTGGTATGATGTTTAGGTATATGTACATATGTATATGGATGTAAATACCACCATGATATATGTTATAAAGCTCTAATAAGTAGTATGGGTATCATGTCATTACAGTTGTCATGTTGTTACGTTGTCATGTTGGTTTTCTTCTCCGTAGGGTGATCATTATAAATACTGCATTGAGCCATGTTATAAATCTCCATGGGCATTATGTTTTCTTTTCAATGGTTTTGTTGATGTATAGGTGTGGTTGAACACTGAGGCATGTCCCCCAGGGGGGTTCTATAACAACCCTAATGATAATTACATGTATAAAAGTCAATAAAGGTAAAATAATAACCACGGATTAGGGGACACTTATTCCAAGCTTAATCTTGGAAAGATCCTAGTCTAGGTGTTCACTTGCTTTATTATGGCTAAGGAAATTGGCAAAGGCAACGAATAAGGCATTTGGAAAGGAAAAGTGGCATTAATTGGCATTTTATTTATGAAAATAATGTAAATCAGGAGAAATGGAAGGTGATAGGTCACAGATTGCATGTGAGGAGGAAAATGAAGAAAATAGAGGCCTCATTAATAAAAAGGCTTCTGAGGATCAATTCACAAACTTTTGTTAGTTCAGTTTTGGAGTTATCTCTCTATTCTCTCTCTCTCATACTCTTGGGTGCTCAGAGTTATCTTAGAGCATTCTTGGAAGAGTGTGGCATACGTAGAGTTTTGGATCAAGAAAGGCAAAGGAGGCAAAGAAGAAGCATAGATCAAGAAAGGAAGAGTGGGATCAAGCAACTACAGCATGATCCTTTGCAAGTATCAAGTTTCATGTGTGGTTTCCTTGCTATGTTCAGCATGCATGGTGTTTCATGTGTGTTCTTGGTTATCTTTCCGTCATTGGCATGGGTTTTTCTAGGTGCAACATTGTTTTTCAGCCTAGTCTTTCCATTTATGGATAGTCATGGTGTGATGGGATTCTCATATTTTGGTTGAGATGGATTGTCAGATGGATTTGAAGCTAAGTGAGGTGGATCTTTGAATAAAAGAACACATGGCCTAGTAACCCCTAAACCAGACTGTGGGTTACGGTAGAGCCAGATTTTATTTTTCCTCATTGGGCTTAGGAATCGTCGATCAATAAATGGCAGGATATATGGTGAATCCTAGGGGTGGGTGCTCTACATTAGGCCTAGTAATCCCGGGATGGGATATACGGTAAAGCCTAGAGAGTGGAGCCTCGGTTAGGACCTAGTGATACTATGTCAATTGTGGTAAAACCTAGAGACTAGGAGACAAGAAAATTCCTCATGATGTAGCTAGAAAAATCTGGTGGCATGCATGCTTGTTTTGGCCTAGTTATCTGGTGGAGATAATGGTAAAGCTAGTTACTACATGTTTATTATTTTGGCCTAGTGATACAATTTGGATTACGGTAAAGCTTGGTTTCTATCAATGAGGGTGAGGTGGTTTAGCCCTGGGATTCCCTGGTTGGTTCTTTTGGTTTGAGTCCCACATTCATTATTGGAATATGGCACGGGAGTGACTGGTAGAAGAGAGATTTGGCTCAATCAATCTATGGTCGGGTGGAACGTGGTAGTCCCATACCAGGTTTCCTTTTGCAATCATTAATAAGAGGTTCTTTCATTGATATCTTATGTGTAAATGTATTGGTTTATATGTGGATTCTATGTCTAATGTATCCTTGGTATTTTTGTTGTTATTATGTTGGTTATAAGCATGTATTATGACAATGATGATGTATGGATCTCCTCATGTTTTGATTTGTAAATGAATGAACAATGTATCTATGACCTAATAGATGATAATGCAATTGATGATATAAGCGAACAATGCTTCTTAGCGATTATCATATAAGTATGAGACCCCTATGCTCAAATCTGTTACTTAAACCTATAGATTACATATTTTTGACATGTTTGACGAAATGCATGTCATGGCTAGTAGGGCTCTAATTAAGTACTTGTTCAAGTAATTGCATTTGTATCATTATTCTATTGTTATCTTTCAATTCTAAAGTGTCATGGAGTTTTGGGCAGTGACCTAGGCTCTAGACATTAAAAAGTGGCACAAATCCTGGAGTCACAAGCGCAAGAGTAAGGAGAAAAGTCCCCATACGCACCCATGCCTTGTTGTGGGAGCAACTGGAGCCTCCCAGACGCACCCTTTTCCATATCAATGAAGTGTCCAAGGGTTTAATGGTATAAAAACTCAATGGGACCTAGGGACTGGTCATGGGGATTACTGGGAAGGCTTTTGGGTGTCCTGTAGCAGGTATAGAAGGAATGTATTGTGGGTTTCCATTGATTCCACTTACTTGAGGTCACCTAGGAGGTTGAACCCCTTTATAGTAGCCTCTCATTACATATTTACCCCAGTTGGAAGGTTACTTAAGTAGATGTTGGATGAGGGTGTTACAATAATATTAAACATAAGGGTTTAATATTATAAACCCAATGTATATAAACCATAAGATAAATATTATAAACCCTAAAATAAACATGGTTGACCATTGTTTACCAAGGTTGATTTTCATATTGACACAATCTTTTTCAGAATGTGATGTTGGACCATGTTTGATCATGGTTGATTTTCATATTGAGATAATCTTTGTCACATTACGACATTGGACTATGGTTGACCATGGTTGATTTTCATATTGAGATAATATTTGTCACAATGTGAAATCAAGGGATTAATATTAAAAACCCAAGGGAATAACATTAAACCCTAGGATGAATATTAAACACTAAGAATATAAACCCTAAAATTAATAAACCTATTGGATTAATATTGTAAACCCTAAACTTAATATTAAGCCCTAGGAATATAAACTCTATGATTAATATTATAAACCCAAGGAATTTATATTATAAACC
This sequence comes from Pinus taeda, assembly GCA_000404065.3. Classification (NCBI taxonomy): domain Eukaryota; kingdom Viridiplantae; phylum Streptophyta; class Pinopsida; order Pinales; family Pinaceae; genus Pinus; species Pinus taeda. The sequence continues at coordinate 6,977 of APFE031073109.1, read as the reverse complement.
TAATGGATTATAAACCCAAAAGATTTATATTAAACCCTAGGATTAATTATAAACCCTATTAATAATATTATACTCTAGGAATATGAACCCTTAGATTAATAAACCCAAAGGATTGATACTATAAACCCAAGGCACTAATACATGTAAGGGATTAATACTAAAAACCCAAAGGATTGATACTGTAAACCCAAGGCACTAATACATGTAAGGGTTAATACTAAAAACCCAAAGGATTAATATTGTAAACCCAAGGCATATAAACCCTTAGATAAATATTATAAACTCTAAAACAAATGTGGTTGACCATGGTTAATTTTCATATTGAGACAATCTTTGTCACAATGCGATGGTTGACCATGATTGATTTTCATATTGAGAGAATCTTTGTCACAATGTGACGTTGGACCATGGTTGAATATTAAACCCTAGTAATATAAACCTAAAATTAATAAATGCAAGGGATTAATATTGTAAACCATGTGTTGAATAATAAACCTAGGAATATAAACCCCATGATTAATATTATAAGCTCAAGGAATAATATTATAAACCCAATTGATTATAAACCCAATAGATTTATATTAAACCTAAAGATTAATAATATAAACCTATCAATAATATTATAACCTAGGGATATGAACTCTTATATTAATAAACCCTAGGGATTGATATTATAAACCCTAAAGGATTGATATTATTTATATTATGGTTGACCATGGTTGATTTTTATATTGAGACAATGGTTGTCGTAATGCGACATTGGACGATGTTTGACCATGGTTGAACATGATTGACCATGGTTGACCATGGTTGATTATCATAGTGAGACAATCTTTGTCACAATGTGACGTTGGACCATGGTTGACCATGATAGATTTTCATATTGAGAGAATCTTTGTCATAATGTGATGTTGGACCATGGTTGATTTTCGTATTGAGAATCTTTGTCACAATGCAATGGTTGACCATGGTTGACCATGATTGATTTTCATATTGAGAGAATCTTTGTCTCAATACGACATTGGACCATGGTTAACCATGGTTGAATATTAAACCCTAGGAATATAAACCCTAAAATTAATAAACACAAAGGATTAATATTGTAAACCCTAGGTTGAATAATAAACCTAGGAATATAAACATAGTGATCAATATTATAAACCCGAGGAATTTATATTATAAACTCAATGGATTATAAAACCAAGGGGTTTATATTAAACCCAAGGATTAATAATATAAACCTATCAATAATATTATACCCTAGTGATATGAAACCTTAGATTGATAAACCCAAGGGATTGATATTGTAAACCCTAGGGATTGATATTATTGAGATTATGGTTAACAATTGTTGATTTTCATAGTGAGACAATCATTATCACAATGCAACATTGGACGATGGTTGACCATGATTGACAATGGTTGAGCATGGTTGATTTTCATAGTGAGACAAGCTTTGTCACAATGCGACATTGGAAAATGGTTGACCATGATAGATTTTCATATTAAGAGAATCTTTGTCATAATGTAACGTTGGACCATGGTCGATTTTTGTATTGAGAATCTTTGTCACATTGTGAAGTTGAACCATGGTTGACACAATATGACGTTGAAAAATCAGACAATCTTTGTCATAATGTGACCATGGTTATTAACGATCATTGACCATGATTGACAATGGTTGACCATGGTTGATTTTTAAATTGAGACGACCATTGTTGACCATGGTTGACAATGATTATCAATGCTTGACCACGGTTGTTATTTACATTGAGAAAACATTTGTCAGAATGTGACGTTGGACCATGGTTGACCATAATTGACCATGGTTGATTTTCATATTGACCATGGTTGACCATGATTTATTTTCATATTGAGCCATTCTTTGTCACAGTGTGACATAAACCATAGTTGACCATCGTTGACTGTGAATGATCATGGTTGACGATGGTTGAACATTGTTGATTTTCATATTGGGACGATATTTGTCATAATGTGATGTTGGACCATGGTTGACAATGGTTATAAACCCAAGGAAATTGTATTAAACCCTAGGAATATGAACCCTTAGATTAATAAACCTAAGGAATCTATATTATAAACCTAGTGGATTATATTATAAACCTAATGAATGATAATCGACAACCCAAAGAAGTGGCTATTCATTTTATATTTTATAAGAAATTATAAATTTATCTAGTGACTATTCATTTCTCCCACTT
>APFE031073094.1:0-34022 GCA_000404065.3 Pinus taeda | reverse complement strand
ACATTAATAGCATCATAATATTACTAAATGAAACCTTAAAGACAACTTTTAAATCAAAACATGAGACTAATAGTGACACCTTTTTTTTAATCCATTGACACTATTTTTTTACTTAAGATTAAAATTGCAATTTAATCTTGAAACCATGCATTTGATAAGTGTTGTTGTTACAACCAAAATATTAAAATCAACCGTTGAATTGAAATGCGGTGTTCCTAAAAACACCCCCATATTTTTCTTGGGTGCAAAAATTACTATTACTTTTAAATCATGTCCATCGAAAATGGTATCATTCTAACTAAAATCTAAAAATCAACCCTTCAATAAAATAATTAAATTGTTATTAGTACTGCTATTTTTTCTTCATGGTAAAAAATATCTTCTATTTATGCAAGCTTAAATTTTTTTTTTTTTAAATAGTAACCTAAAAAAACTAAAGTTGGTGCTTAAAAAGGAAAAATAATTCAAACATATAAAAATAAGAGAGAAAAAAATCCCTAAATCGAAAGGAAAAAAAAAAGAGAATAAAAAGGAAAAATCACATCATATAAAAAATTGATTTAAAAATAAAATTGAGAAACAATATTACAAAATTTCAAAAATAAAATAGAATTAATGAATTATAAAATAAAAATACCCTTTAAAAAAAACACATACATATAATAAAATATCTAAAGAAAATTTCAATTGTTAAACTAAGATGTGCTTTTATTGAAGATATGATGTAATGTTCTATTATATTATGTTATTTAAAAAATTTGAGTTGGTCAAATTACATACAAATAACCATAAAGTACAACTAAAATTAAAATTAAAATGGTTAATCATTAAACTGGTTTAGGTCCATCTTAACTCGAGATCTATCAAATGCCTATAGGAATCAAATCTCTAGATGTGCAAACTTGTCGTCGAGTTTTACACTAAAAACAAAATGAAATGGTAAATCGACATTTCTAAACCCTAATTGCTATTTTAAAGCTTGATATGCTCATATCTCACTTTTCGGAATCTAGAATCTACCACTTTGGCACGCACTAAGATTCCTCCCTTATCCCACGCAATGATTTGTACCATTCACCTGATGCCATGCGTACTGTTAAGGTATTGCAAACATGCCCTTATAAAAAATGCAACTTATTTCACTAAAGTACCTAATAACGAATATCACCAAAAATCTAAAACAATATATACTTGCACAATGAATATATCTAACTTATGTAATATGATGTTCATAACAATTGCCCACAGAATTGAACCTTGGGGTAGATGAGGAAGCATTAAAGCAAGAAAGCAAGGTGAGTAAGGAGCAAGCAAATAAGTAGTAACCTTAGTAACTTTTCCTAGGGTATCACATGAGTGACGAGAAATGACTCTTACTACTTCTTTTTTTTCATATTAATGACCCATGGGCAGGCCTAAAGCCAGATGCTCATTCTGCTCGACTATCAGAGCTTGACCTGGGCAAACCCAAGGGGTTGAAGCCACACCCCGTGATAGAGGATCGGTGGATTAGCAGGAGGGATTCCACTGATCGGGGTGCCCGTCTGAGCTTACTCCTATTTGATTTATCACCACTACTATGGTTCCTCAACCAACCCTTGTATAACATCCATATTATCCACCCTTAAGAGGTGGCATAATGTGTTCCAACTAACTTCAACCCTTAGCATAGTGAGATTGGAGCTTATGTGAATGGGTTTAAGGCAATAGAGATCCATATTCATGTCTTGGTTAATTGTAATTTTTTAAGCTCATGTATAAGGTTAGTATTATGATCACATGTATATTTAAAAATAGATTTTCATCTTAAGAAATTTGATTTTTATGGGTTTGATAAATCCAGAATTAAGATGAATCCAAACAAGTTAATAACATGCCATAAAAAAATAATTAAAGAAAAAACAAAAAACATTAAAATAATATAAAAATTAATATATATTTCATGCCAGCTCATAGGATAATGAACTATTTGAGAGGTATAACACCATCATAGCTTTGATTCCATGGTAGGTCAATGCCAAAAACATAGTCTCATCATAATGGAGATGCGATTGTTCTGCGTTTAAAAGTGTTTGTGCTAAAGTTTTTTCCATCCACGTTCAAAAGTATTTCCAACCATTTCCATATGTTTTCCTCTGCTATGAAGACTCCACTTAAAGTATTTCGACGTCAAGCGAGGGAGAGTAATCCCACAAATAAGAATGAAAATAGGTATTTTTCTGAAAGTAATGTGAGCTTCATTGGCTTATGCATGCATTATTAGATTAATATTTATAAAATGAGAAGCATTATGTCAAAAAAATTTGGGTATAAAATTTAAAATAAGCGGCGTAGAAGTTAATAAATAAGGGATCTCGCCTCAAGAAAATAAAAGACACTGGAATCCTTAATAACAACAATATTGAAGAACTTTACCTTTAGAGCTAGAACTCTATAGTTAACCTCACCTCATTTTACATATAAATGTGATTTAATTTTTTTATATATTTATTAAAATTATATATATTATCAATTTTTGTATGTTAGCTTGACTCATTAAATATTTGTAATTATTTTATAATATTGATTATCATCAATAAACCATCTTAGATCCATTTAACTCTGGGTCTATCATGTGCCGAGAGGGATCAAATAACCCAAGGCGCAAACCTTCTTTTTGGAGTGTATAATTTGAGGAAAGGTTTACACCTCGAGGGATTCGATCCCTCTCGATGAATGATATATCAAGAGTTAGATAGATATAGGCTAGTTGCAGCTAAGGGAAGTAATGCCATAGTTTTAGATTATCATTACTATGTATATGTTTGAGATAAACTTCATACTTTCAAATTTTACATTATGTTTCCTTTGTATGACATGACCATATAATTTTATTCTTTAATTTAGTCTATTTTTCTTGCCTTGAATGGTTTGTACATTTGTGTTTGGATATTTTAAGTGGTTTGTGTGTGTCCGTGTTTGGATGATTTGAGCAGTTTATGTGTTTATGTGTTTGGATTCGAATGGTAATGTTCGTGAATGTTACAATTTTTTGTTATATTTCTATATGTTTATGTAATTTTTTATTAGTAATTAGTTGGTGACGAGGAAGGAAGAAAATCTTGTCAATAGCTTACAGGAGGATTGATATTGCAGATCTATTTCATTTAATTTAAGGTATCATAGCTTTTGAAAACTAATTAATTCTTAATACTAGCCCTGCAAGTATTACTAAATATTTCTTGAAGAGTAGTTTTAGTTTTAAATTCGTCGAGTTACCTTAATCTGTTGAGATGATAGATATTGTTAATAACTTTAATTATGAAAAATGATGAAATCAAAATTTGATTGCAAAGTGACAATGTAATAGTGTTGGATGGAAATAAATTTGAATAATAAGAATGTATTCAATTACAAATAGTATTCATTGTGATTAGTCTCAACTATTTTCTTCTACTATTCTTATTGTCACCCCAGCTAGTTTTGTCATATTTTCATATCAATTATATGAAAAGTTCAGTTGAAATTGTAAAACATTCAAATATTTAACTCAACCTATTGTAGTAAACATATCATCTTTTCTTTCTTTTTCTACAATATTAGTAGATTGAATTACTATAGCCAAAAAAAAAAATACACATTGTCAATAACTTTTTTGTGCTTACACTAAAACCAATCACACTGTTAATTCAATCACTTCAAAATTAATGTACCATCATACATCTAGTTACATGAAATAGAAATCAACATCTACACTGAAATCAATGCATCTAATGCAAACAATCAAATATGATTAGAAAAAAACATCTACACTGAAAACAATGCGGCTAATGCAAGCAATCAAATAGGAGTAGAAATCAACATCTACACATAAATCAATGCATCTAGTGCAAGCAATCAAATATAATAAAAAATCAACATCTACACTGAAATCAATACATCTAGTGCAAGCAATCAAATATAATTAGAAATCAACATCTACACGAAAATCAATGCATCTAGTGCCAACAACCAAATAGAATTAGAAAACATATACACTAAAATCAATGCATCCACTGGAAGCAATCCAATAGGATTAGAAATCACATTTACACTGAAATAAATGCATCTAGTGCAAACAATCAAATATAATTAGAACTCAACATCTACATTGAAATCAGTGAATTTAGTGCAAGCAATCAAATAGGATTATAAATCACCATCTACAATGAAATCAATGCATCTAGCGCAAGTAATTAAATAGGATTATAAATGATCATCTACACTAAAATCAATTCATCTAGTTGAAGCAGTGAAATATAATTAGACAACATGTACACATGAATCAATGCATCTAGTGAAAGCAATCAACTAGGATTAGAAAGGAACATCTACATTGAAACCAATGCATATAGTGCAAGCAATCAAACATCATTAAAAATAAACATCTTGATCTGAGATTGATAAAAGAGTATTACAGACTTATGTGTAGAGTTGTCTATATTACATAGTGCAATGGATTGAAAAGATTGCGAATAATACAGACAATTAAATAATCAGAAAACACAACAATAACACATCAACATAGCAAAAATTGGTAAAGGAGTTCACCAGACTTCTTGGCTGCGTCTCTTGGTCCTAGATTCCAGTGTTGACCTCTATATTATGTCTTCAAAATGGTTGTTACAGGTGTGAGCTCAAAAACAAATTCTCAACATAGAAATGGATCTCACCACTGAGTTTCGCTCGAATCCTTCAGTCGAAATGAGAATATTCACAAATTTACTAGTCACTCTGACCTCCAGACGTCCTGGAATGGTTCACAATACACTCTCGTATCAACTTTATGTATTACAGTGTTTTTATAACACATTTTAGTTACAATTTCCATTAAACGTGGAAACAATATGTTTATAATAGAAACAGACTAAAAACGAAAAGACCGATGGGCGCGGGTGGACCCCGACTGTCTTGCCTTTCCCCGATGTTGATCTCGAGAACAAACCCATCCGACGGCTATCGTGTTTCGCTCCTCAACTGATCCAGGAAACCTGCACCGTTGATCTATTCTCTACCATCTGATGGCTGTCGTGCGGTTTTTCTCTCCAACTAGCATGTTCGCTATTTCTCTGAAGGCATGTAATAAAGTGGTTTTTAGGAGGCTATATGTCACTTATTGAGTGGAATCGCATGCTCCCGGTCTAAAAATGCTTCCTGCCTTGAGGACTCATGATAAACCATTTACAGCCCTTCTTTCGAAACTCAAAGAGTTTAGCTCCTCTTGTATAAATATATCGCATTCGTTTTTCCAGATAACTTGCCTGCATGTTTCAACACGATATGCGTTGATCTCCTTTGATCGGACGATCTCTATTCTTTACCACGAATCCTCACATAAGGTCTAAACCAATCATAGACTGCCACATCATCTACTACGCTGACATCATCAGGTACCTATGACTCTTTCCCGGGTTGCCACATGTCCTACTGACGTAAGCTTTGACCTTTTGACTTGAATCTCTAATTGCCTCTATTTTCCTTATCCAAACTCGGATTTGCATGCGATTTGCACCATTAGCTTAGTTGCAATGATCTCTTCAACCTTGTTCCACTTTCACATGTATTTGAAGACTTTAGATTTAGAGGCCATGCTAGATCCATTTTGGATCACTCCTCCCCATTGGAAGCTTTTGGTCCACCAAAAGTTGGTTTTTAGCTATTAATTAAGTGAGGATAAAGTTCCTTCACTTGTCCAATTTCTATCCATCGTTCTTTACTTGGGTTTGTACCTTTGAGTCCAACTCTTAGGTAGTCAACATCCCCTCATCGTGAAGTTCTTATCCTCTTGTCAAGAACTGCATCCTCTTGTAACTCATTGAGACACTTAGGCAGCAGATCCTCAATGGAAGGCAATTGAACTTTCTCTTCAGGATCTTCAATCATTGAAGGTTCATACAATCTCAAGTTTTCAACATTAACGACTGAATAGATTTGCATATAAGTTGGTAGATAGAGGTGAAAATCATTTTCACCAATTTTATCAAGTATTTTGAAAGGACTGTATCTAATTGGTTTCAACTTCTTACCTTCCCCTTGCAGTCTTTCTTTGTTGATGTAAAACTAGACTTGATCACCATCTTCAAAACTATGCTCAAATCGATGCTTGTCATGTCATGCTTTATACTTGGCTTGACTTCTTTCCAGTTGTTCCTATACTGCCTGGTGAATTTCTTGGATTTGCTCAATGAACTTGGTTTCTTTGTCCACATCACTGTGTCCATCAACTACTATGTCTTTACCAAAGACAAAATTTAAGGGAGACTTTGGTATAAAACCAAAACAAATCTCAAAAGGAGACCTTTGAGTAGAATAATGCTTGGCACAGTTGTAATCATGTTGCACATAACACAAATGCTCATCCCAAAGCTTGGGATTCTTGCTACAATATCCTCTAAGCAACTATATCACTGTCTCGTTGACCACTTCCGTCTGACCATCTGTTTTTGGATGAAATGTTGTGCTCTTCTTTAACCTGGTGTCCATTAACTCCCATAGACTTGACGCAAATTTCCCAACAAATAGAGAATCTTGATCAGATACAATAGAAGTGGGTAACCCAAAATGACTCCATACATTTTGAGAGAACAAATTTGCAGTTTATTCAGCTGTTACCTGTTTATTACATGGTATCAAAATACACATTTACTGAACCTATCCAAAATTACATACAAATAATCATGAACATTTCTAGACTTTGGAAATTCCCCAACAAAATCCATGGAAACACTTTCCCAAGGACAAGAAGGAATTGGAAGTGGAGTATACAAGCCTAATTTTCTATTACTTGGCTTGCTTGTAGCACACATAGTACATCCTTTGATATATCTAAAAACTGTCTCATGCATTCGTGGCCAATAATAGAACCTTTGCAATTGTGCAACTGTTTTACGTATGCCAAAATGACCTGATATGAGACAAGTATGTGCTTCTCAAATTATGTTAACTCTTTGAGTTTGTGGAATGCATAACTTTCCCAAATGATATAAGAGTTTGTCCTTCATATAATAATCCAATTCTTCTACCTGCTCACCGTGACTTAAAGTTGCATATACATTCTTAAAATCTATATCTTGAGCATATCGTTCAATGTAACTTTCCTGGACTACTGAATTATGCTTATGTATAGTGGATGCATTTATGAGTGGTCTTGATAAAATGTCTACAAACTTATTATGTATGACCTTCTTATATCTGATAACAAGAAAACCCATCCATCTGTGATGTCTTGATTGTTGCAATTCAGTTTGTGAGTGTAAATATTGAAGTGGTTGATGATCTGTGTGTATGATTGTTTCTTTACCCATTATATAATGTTTCCACTTTTTAACACTTTGTACTAATGCATACAATTCTTTATCATATGTAGGATAGTTAACTACTACAGAAGAAAATGTCTCAGAATGAAAGCATATGATAGTTAACTACTGCAAAGCAAATGTCTCGGAATGAAAGCATATAGGCTTCATGTGTTGCATCAACACTGCTCCCATGGCATAGTCACTTGCATCGCTCTCAATCTCAAATAGATGTTGAAGATCTGACAGGCATTGTACTGATCTTTTCTTTCAAGGTGCCGAAGGCGTTCGTTGTTTTCCTCCCCACTGAAACACCTATTTCACACTTGTCAAAGCATGTAAAGGAGTTGCAATCAACAAAAAGTTAGCAATAAACTTTCTCCAATATTGCGCTACCCCTAAGAAACTTCTAACTTCTTTAATGGATTTGGGATTAGGCCAGTTCACAATGACTTCAACCTTAGAGGTATCTATCTTCAATTCACCACCCCTTACAATATAACCCAAATAATTTAAAGATGTCCTGCCAAATTCACACTTTGACAGCTTCACGTAGAGATTTTCCCTCTTAAAACATCTAAAACTTGTCTTACATGCTTTACATGTTCATCCCAAGTCTTACTAAAAACAAGAATATCATTTAAATAGACTATTACAAAATCATCAATAAATGGTCTATTACAAAATCATCAATAAATGGTCTAAATACATCATTCATGACTCACATAAACGTAGCAGGAGCATTAGTGAAGCCAAAAGGCATAACCAACCACTCATAAAGTCCTTGCTTCATCTTAAAAGTAGTTTTCCATATATCCTGTTCTGCAACTTTGATCTGATGGTAGCTACTCCACAAGTCTAATTTAGAAAAGTAAACTGCATCTTTTAATTGATCTAATAAATCATCAATACAAGGAATAGGCTAACGATTCTTGATCGTAATTTTATTTAGTGCTCTAAAATCAATGCACATTCTCCACAAACCGTCCTTCTTTCACACTGATACGATTGGTTATCTACATGATGATGTACTTGGTCGTATAAACCCTTTATCGAGCAACTCCTATACCTACTTCTTTATCTTTGCATTCTCTAAGGTTGATAACCTGTACATTCCAATGTTAGGTAGTGGATCATCTTGCTCCAAATAAATATCATGTGCTATCTCCTCTTGGGTGGAAGCCCCTGAGGCTCTTTAAATAGAATATCATAATCAGAACAACTTTAACTAAATCTTCTTTCTGTCTAGGGTTACAACCTTGGAATGGATCGGATTTATTAGGATCCTTTGTCTTTACAATCATTAGTAAAAATTGCTAACTTGAATTGACTATTCTTTTCATCTATCCTGAGTTTATGACAGAGAATATATCTTTAATTTTATGAGCTCTTACAATATACTCAATTCCATCCTTAGTGAGTTGATACTTATTTTCATCTCGATAGAAGATAGCTTTTCTATCAAAAAGTATGGACTCCCTAAAAAAATTCCACATATGTCCAACGGGACTATATCTAACACAACCTCATCTACAAATGTTGACCCAATAGCAAGCCAAAGTTTACATTGTCTTGTAACTTGTAGCTTTGTTTTATCACACACCCAACCTAATGGATATGGCTTCTTACGAGGTTTTGTTTCTAGACCTAACTTCTTTACAATTGTTTCATAAATCAAATTTACTTGTGACCCACTATCAAATAAAGTATCAATTTTAGTGTGCTTGGAAATTACTCTAATATGGCATAGCTCATTTCTTTTCCTCTCATTACTTTGGTTATCAATAGAATGTGAAGAATTACTTGTAGATGCTTCAGAATCTTTATTTTATACTTGTTGTTGTAAGTGTTGTTTCATCACCTGAATCTAAACCCAAGTCTTTCTGAATAGCAACAACATTCTCTCGCTCTTTACCCCAAAACTTCTTAGGCTTCAGTTCTAGATGCAAAGACCAGCAGTGGGCCTCATTGCATCCTTCCTTATTACAATGAGTGCATGAAGGTTTTTCCTTCTTTAAAGTGTTTGTTTTCCTCTCCTTCCATTTCAATTTCTTCTTTCCTTTATTCTTGTTCTCAAAAGATTTGGATGACTTCCCAACATTTGGGTTTACCTTCTTACCTCTAGCCTCTAGATGAGTCGCTTGGACTGATACATCATCTAAGCTAGTGGGATTAAACATAAGTATGGTATGCTTCAAAAAACTATGAAGACCACCTATATATTTTAACAATGTCTCTGATGAGTCCAATGAAATACCTAGTGTTAAAGCTCTTTTATGAAATTCTTGAGTATAACTCTGTACAATTTGACCCTTCAATTGGCACAGTGTCTGCCAACTCATCATTTCCTGTTGCATGTAAGCTAAAGGATAAAATTTCTTTTTAATGGGAGAAACAAATTCATTCCAAGTTGAAATGATTTTACCATGTTTTTGAAGATCTGCTTGTGTCTTTCCTTCTCACCACACAAGTGCAGTCCCTCCAAGACGAAGGCTAGCCAGTTGAATCTTCTTCCTTTCTGAATCGACTTTCTGCACCCTGCAATATACATCAATTTGCCTTATCCAATTATCTATCTTTTTTTCATTAAGTTCTCCAACATAAATTGGAAAATCAAAATTTACATCTAATTTGATCAAAAAGGTTTTCTTTGTCTTATTCTTAGAAGAACTAGTTTTATGAGAAGATGATGATGATGATGATGATGACGATGATGGTGATGATGGAGGAGATGGTGGATGTTGCCTTCCTCCTTTTCCTTTATCTTCATTCTCTTATTTCTCTGGAGAGACAAAGAGAAAAGGTTCCTCTGCTCCTTTGTCTAGTCTAGGTGATGAAGTGCCTTCACCTCTACCATTTTTAAACTCATGATACATTTCTTCCATCATGGCACGTATCATCATGAAGCTATCCAAGAACTGGGGTTCTGACCCAATTGGAGCTTCATCTGCCATCCTTCTTCGTGAATAGACTCTTCCAATCTTTGGATTTTCCTCAACAAGTTCTCCTTCACCTCGTTCGAGCCTTAACTTAGTTAGCATTCAAATCTCTACAAAAACTTGTCAAACATTAAAAACCGTAAGCTCTAATACCACTTGATCTGAAATTAATAAAAAGGCATTACAGACTTATCTGTAGATTTGTCTATATTACTTAGTGCAATGGATTGAAAGGATTGTGAATAATACAAACAATTAAATAATAAAAAAACACAATAATAACACATCAACACAGCCAAAACACATAAAGGAGTTCACCAAAATTCCTTGCTACGTCTCTTGGTCCTAGATTCTAGTGCTGACCTCTATATTATGTCTTCAAAATGGTTTGTATAAGTGTGAGTTCAAAAACATAGTCTCAACACAGACATGGATCTCACCACTCAGTTTTTCTCGAATCCTTGAGTCAAAATGAGCATATACACGACCGTACTGGTCACTCTGACCTCCTGGAATGGTTCACAATACACTCTCCTATCAACTTTTTGTATTGCAGTGTTTTTATAACACGTTTTAGTTACAATTTACATTAAACGTGGAAACAATATGTTTATAATAGAAACAGGCTAAAAACGAAAGGATTGGCGGGTGCCGGTGGACCCCAACTGTCCAACCTTTCCCCTATGCTAATCTTAAGAACAAACCCATCCGGTGGCTGTTGTGTTCCGCTCCTCAATTGATCCGGACAACCTGCACCATTGATCTATTCTCTGCCATCTGATGATTGTCACGCAATTTCGCACTCCAATTAGCACGTTTTCTATTTCTCCGAAGGCATGCGATAAAGTGGTTTTCAGGAGGTTACGTATCACTTGCTGAGTGGAATCACATGCTCCCGGTCTAAAACCACTTCCTGCCTTGAGGGCACGCAATAAACCATTTACCACCCTTCTTTCGGAACTCAAAGAGTTTAGCTCCTCTTGTATAAATATATCGTGTCCGTTTTTCGAGATAACTTGCCTGCATGTTTTGACTCGATATGCGTCGATCTCCTTTGATTGGACAATCTCTGTTCTTTACACTGCTCCTCATCGCCTAAGGTCTAAACCAATCGTAGAATGCCACATCATCTGTTTTGTTGACATCATCAAGTACCTGTGTCTCTTTCCCGGGTTGCCACATGTCTCGCTGACGTAGGCTTTGACCTTTTGACTTGAATATTTAATTGGCTCTATTTTCATTATCCGAACTCAGATTTGCATGTGGTTTGCACCATTAGCTTCATTTCAATGAGATCTTCAACCTTGTTCCAATTTCACCTGTATTTGAAGACTTTATATTTAAAGGCCATGCTGGATCCATTTTGGATCACATCTACAGTAAAATCAATGCATCTATTGCAAGAAATCAAATATTATTAAAAATTTGAACCATGTATGTTAAAATAAATGCATCTAGTGTAAGAAATATTATTCCCTCCCCCCACCCATTTATATCTATGTCTCCTTCCATCTCTCCTTCTTTCTCTCTCTACCTCACCCGCAAATATAAACACCCTCTCTCCATATCTCCCTTGTCACTCCCTCTCTCTCACTATGTCTTTCTTCTTCCCTCCCTCTCTCCCCTTCCAACTCCATCTCTTTGTCCCTCCCTCTCTCCTCCTCTTTCTCATTCTTCCTCTCTTATCCCTTTTCCTTTCCCCATCACTCTCTCTCTCTCTCTCTCTCTCTCTCTCTCTCTCTCTCTCTCTCTCTCTCTTTCTCTCTCTCTCTCTCTTTCCAACCCTCTCACGTTCTCCCTCACTCTATCCTTCTCTCTCTCCTTGTCTCTCCCTCTCCATATTTGTGTCTCCCTCTCTCTTTCTCACTCCTCTCCTTCTCTCTCTCTTCATTCATTATATCCCCTCTAATTTATTTTATCTTCTTCAATGAAAGCAATAAAATATGATTAGAAATCACCATCTACACTGAAATCAATGCATCTAGTGCAAGAAATCTTCTTCACTCTATCCCCCCTACTTATATATCTATGTCTCCCTCCATCATGCCTTCTTTGTCTCTTAGCTCACCCCACCAAACACACATTCTCTCTCTCTCTCTCTCTCTCCATATTTATCTATCTCTTCCTCTCTCTATCTTTCTCTTCTACCCTATCTTCACCTTCTATTTATATCTCTATCTCCCTCTATCTCTCGTCTGGCTTTCTATATCACCCCCCATGTGGTGCAGGTAAATTCTCAATGCGGACACAAAAAATTCCTCTAGCTCGAGAGAGCGGGTCTAGCCACAAATAAACAATCTATGGAAAATATTCTTAAGCTAGAATCAATTAATAGGGCCTACCTCTTAGAACACTATTCCTCTTGGTCATGATCTCACTTCCTCACTCCATCTATCTTCCGTTTTCTTCCTTTGAATAACTTAAACAAGCAAACAACAACAACAACAAACGTGATAACATAAAATATTGTATTCAGGCTACTTAATAGGTCAAGGAACATTAATCCGTAAAGATCTAAAATGACACTTCATGTAGGAAATCAATCAATAGTTGCATTTATATAAATCAGAAAGAGATTACAACCAGTTCCTTGATGTTGTTGGTCTCCTCCGACATATCCGGGTTCCCACACTTTTTCTAGCACTTCATGGAGCCCCAACAATGGAATTTTAAGGCCTCTTTCCCTATAATCTCAAAACAAACCAAAAACACACTATTCTCCCTCAAACATACACTAGAGGGCTACAAGCTATAGATGACTTGCTCATCATTCAAATTCACTCCAAAACTAGTTTATCTTTGGAAAAGAGAGGTTTATATAGCTTGGATGGATGGGATATGGTTCCTCTCATCATGGGAGGAGGTCTTATCTCTTGAGTTTGTTCCATCCTAATAGGGGAAGGGATCCCAAACTGACTTCCTCAGCTCCATCTGGCCCAACCATCTACCAGACTTCCGTTACGAACCTTCTAGACATGGAAGCTTCGGCTCCATATTTAAAAAAACTTCCAAAAGAGGATCTACGCGACTTGGAAATGACTTAGTCACTTCATACAGCACGAGGGCTAGTTTTAATATCTGGAAATCGGCACAAGGAGGAAACTGGTCAATAGCGCCGTTCTTGTAAACTGAGATAAAAGGAAGATTCTTGGGAAATGATGCAAAGGGGAATTATTTTGCTCATGAAGAGGGACATATTGGGAGTTTCTTCATGATGGGAAAGCATGTTGGGTTCAATGTAGACATCCTCCAGGATCGTGGACGGGGAGTACAAGGACAGTGACAAAATGTTGTGTAATAGATGCCCCCTAAAGCATGAAGGCCAAACTAGAGTGACAAGTGAAATTATTTATAAGTGGAAGTGGGGAACCAGAGTCCATCTTCAGAAAACCTGTAAGCAAGCATAGATACATATACATCATTGAAAACTCTGGATGATGATAGATGAATCATGGTATGGACGCAGACATCCAGAGAATGATCATGTAAATGGATCCAAGGCATGGGCACAACCATCCAATAGAAAGGATCATAACGAAACCAAGGTATGGTCGCAACCATCCATATGAAAGAGACATGTATATCAACATGATCATGTCACATCGCCTCGCAACCTAGACCTATGTAATCTAAGCCCAGGGTCTTGTGCTCCAAATGACCCAATCAAAGCAAAAATCCTAGCATGTGAATGAATGTGTTGAAGTCGAACATGTTAGAAAATCACTTTATTACCAGTCAATGATGTGAACCGTTAACAAGCACGAGAGAAACCACTAATAATGACAATGGATCTCAAGGTACCAACAACACAGTTCATGGAATTTGAATAAAGGAACTGAAGTCGAACACCCATGAAATCATTCGATCGAAGGGCAATGATGACAACCTGTCATCGAGTGCGAAGAACTTTCCATTGAAGCATGCAAGATCTAAGGTACTGGAAAGGATTTTCTAGATCAACTTCCTCGATAATGAGATGAAGTCGACAGGAAGCGATCTACCAAAGGAAGGTTATAATGAATCCTTCACCATCGACACAAAATGAGAACACAATGAATGAGAGTAATACAAGATGATAAAACAATGTACAGGTAGGAGGACTTCTCTTGAACATATGGATGACACGACTTGGAGTTTGGTAGCATTTGACATCATAGGTTCAAAGGTCATGGTGACGTGGTAGATATCATATGATAGGTTTAAAATGGATAACCCAAAACCAAGGGAGGCAAGTGACAGAGTGAGGATGTCCCAAAACCCGACACAAACAGCAAATGAGTGTCAATGTTCAAGAGCGACAGGTTGCCTCAAGTGAATACAACTGATGAAATACTTCCAATTTTCCCTCACCATTTCTAGCGAGTACCCCAGTTATTTTTACATAAGCGTGACGGTGATAGCATATGCTTATAATATAAGTCCATCCTTTGGATGAATCCAACCTAGTAAGATTAATGAGCCCTAGGAAGGAAAATCTCATGTTCGTCATGGTGACGAATCTGATATCATTTAATATTTTAACGAGTCTGACAAAGGCGTAACTTGGTATATTTTTCATGTTTAGAGAGTTTGAAAAAGACATAGAAAAGAAAACTCTGCATGGTCCCTTTTCATACATTTGTGTCTCTCGAGCCTAGAAAGGTAGAAAGTGATACTTGAGAGAATCGCTTGCCCATTTCAGTCAAGGAGTACCTTTTTTGTAAATAGTTTATCCTAGCCCAAAAAAAGGGGTAAACGTATACTGGGTAAGCGACATTTCGCAGCCTTTAACGAGTTCAAAATGACAAGAGCTCGAAAATTTTTTCATGTTTTAAGAGTCGGAAAAGAGCTGAAAGGAGACCCCTTGTTTTTATTTTCTTTTAACGAGTCAAAAAGGGAAAAATACTCGGAGATATTTTCAGTTTTTATGAGTAAGAAAAGATCTTAAAGGTGACTCATCCTCGAGGAATGAGTGGTATAAAGGGTAGCAACTGGTTCCGGTAATGATTGAACTGCTCAAAACATGGAATGGTCAAGAGGTTGGCTAATAAAACCACTCATCATTGTGGTTCCTTAGGAAAGGAAAAATAACCAATTGAATGCATATGATCAGCAAAATAGATGGTGGCAACAAAATAAAACAACCAAGGCCCATCTAGCAAAAATCAGCTAATTAAAATGGCAATCCCGAGATGTAAGTTGGGCATGGGTTCATTTTTACACAAGCTTGAACCACGGAGAACTCTGCTTGGATTTAGTTTCATGTTTACACAAGCTTGAAATGAAAAACTATGCTTGAGATAAGTTGGCATGCCCCCGGCATAATGACTCAATTCGACGTACATGCCCCCCAAGCTTCATTTCATTCAACTAGGTGAATGGAATGAAGGTTCACTTTCAAGAACCAGGAAAGACTCAACTCCGATTTTACGAGATCTTAATCAAAGACTCGATTTGGAAAATGGGGGTGCTTCATTTTTTAATGAGGTTTACACAGTAAAAGAACTATCCTTGAGACCCTTGTTTCATTTCTTAACGAGGTTGTCACAAGACAAGGAACCATCCTCATGACTCCTTGTTTCATTTTTTAACGAGGTTGACACAAGACCAGGAACTATCCTCACGACGCCTGTTCATGACCCATAAGAGAACATGGCTCCCAAGAGGTCTTAACCATGCTCTGGGAAGAATACATGTCATTTGGTACCAAGGACAGATCGGGTTCCAACGCCCCCAATACATAATGTACAATACCATCTGTGTGATCATTAGCAAATGCAGAGATGGAACGAGTATCCACACAATTGACTTGTGGCGGGGAAGGTACTGCTTACAAACAAGAACCTATAGGGGACGATGGTTGCAAAGGAGGCACCTAGTGACCAATGGATGACAGTTGATCAATGGTCAGAATTCTCCCTTCGTGCGGAAAACAAACCACGCGGAAAAGTGAAGAAACAAGAGCTCCCATGACATAAACATAGTTTCATCCAAGGAGGAGATTGAAATCTAAGGGACCTTGGACTACCATCACATCTATATATATGATCTTTCCTCCCAAAGTAATATGGAACTTTGGAAGGATCCCCAAGGGTTGACTAGTTCCCCTGTTGAAAGCCAATAGATTCTGAGTGATAGGCACAATCTGTGGGGAGCCCAAATCTTGCCAAGTAGCAGAAGACATGATGCTAATAGACGCACCTTCATCTAATATAGTGACACGTAATACCATATTATAGGCTTGTATTGTGATCAAGAAAGGCACATAAGATGGGATGCGGAAAGCAGTCAATTGAATCCAATCAAAAGAGACGACATAACTACTTGATGGGGGTATCATATGATTTCCCCCATGCTCTGCAAGAATAGGAGAAGGAATCTCCTGAAAAATCAAGATAGGAGTGTCACTCTTCGATTCATGAGAATCTGAGGAGATGAGAAGAACATGAGCAATATGATCACCACTTTCTTTGAGAACAGAGTGAACAACTGAAGGCGGACCCAATTCGACACTCTTTTTGACCAATGGTTGGTTGGGAATAGACATAAGAGATTCATGCATAGGAAGAGCAGGTTGTGTAAGATATGAATCCAAGTTAATCTCTTTACCAACTAGGAGAGGGTTAAAAGAAAGCCTCTGATAACCAACAGGAAGTTGGGGTTGGGGAGCTGTAAGGTTTTCAAAAAATTTGGAAGCTTTATCCATAAGAGGACAAAGGTGAAGAAGATGCTCTCCTTCACACAAACTATAGGGAAATCTAATCTTCCCTTTCTTCTTACCATCATTAACCGAGGGTGCAACATCAACATGATATTTAAAGGTTGATGGGGATGGTCGATCCAGATTTTGAGACCATACCTCTAAAACTCTGGGAATTCTAGGACAGTCTCGAAGGAGATGTTCACCCTTACACATCTTGCAAGGGAATCTAACCTTCCATGGAGGATCAGAAGGTTTGTCGACGGGAAATGCATTTAGAGCAACAACTACATAGTTGGCCTCTCGCTTATCAGACTTCTTGTTCTTCGTCGTCATCTTCTTCTTCTTCTTCGTAACCTCCTAGTTACTGGATTTCAAAAATTCACTAGGAAAAGTAGAAGAGGAGGGTGAAGAAATAGGGGAAAAAGGAAAGGGCTCAACCTTAGAACCATCGTCACATGATTTGAACAAAGGAGTCCTTTGGACAGAAGTTGGGATGCTCGGGACCACCAAGGTCTAGAAAAACTAGACAGGTAGACCAATGGTTAAGCCAGGAAGGGACAACGTCACCATATAAGGAGCCTCAGCACTTCCAAAAGAAGGAAAAGGACCAGGATTCCCATCCGGGGGGAATCCTTGACTAGTAGTCTTCGGAAATGTTGCCATTGGAATCGAACCTAAAGAATTACTAAGGAAGATAAATTTACCAGGAATATTTCATGGGAAGTTAATTTAAAAAAAATGAAACAAAACTTTTCCTTTTTGTATTTTAAGAGTTGAGAAAAGGGAAAAAGGTGACTCTAGTTTCTTTTTGAGTTAACGAGCCTGAAAGGAAAAGGGCTTGATGATCTGTCAAATTTAAAGAGTCAAAAAGACCAAAATGACTACTCTGGATGATCTAGGCAAAAAGGATTACCAGGTAACCGTGAATGACAAAATACCTCCCAGCGAACCGAGAAGTACGGGTAGGAAATCTCCTCGAATGTTGTTCTCGATGTATCATGTTTACAAGGTGGCAAACTCGAATTCCTATAGATAAAGGATTGCAAGCCTAGTGGGGTCTCCCTTTATATATGTGACGATATGGGGAGCACAAGTCCATACTAGCATTGTCTAATGTCGAAGCGAGTGATAGTTTCTAGGTTTAAAGACGTCGGAAAACGTCTCTAGCCTAGACCTCTAAACATAAGCATTAATTTTCAATGCTTCCTTAGGTTAATTCAATAGATCTTAACAGTTGATATTGAATTAGGCTTCAGTTACAAGGCCCTAGCACTGTCAACTGAAAAAAATCCTACATGCAACTATATGAGAAAAGAAATCTTTGTCTTCGATGAAAGTTAACACTAATTGAGAGATACAGAACAGACAATCAATGCAACAATCAAAGAATAAAATCTTTCACTAATAAGTATCCTAAATGCACTGAATCTTCCTATCAAATGCACTTCAACTAGTCCTTTCGACAGTAAAGAGAATTCTTTTCTTTTCGAATGCAAATGATGATGCGACTCTAGTCTTCAATGATGCTAGCTAATGTAACATATTGATTTAGCAAACTAGAATTATGTATTTTTCAATGACATGACGGAATGAATCTTTCACAAACACTTCTCACTTTAATGAAACATTTCCAATACAATCAATCACAAGAAAACATAAAGCAAAAAAGAGAATTCCTTTCAAACCAGTTAAGCAAAAATCCAACCAATAACAAGATAAGCAATGTGATCTATGCTCGAATAGAGACGCTCAAACAACAAACGAAAATTTTCAAACTTGTTAAATGGAAATCAAAGCAACAAAAGGACTATTCAAATGAAATGCAAGGAGAAAATTTGACTATCGACTTCACTTGTTGAGCACACAAACAAGTGAATGGATGACAGCCTATATGCCCTAGGGTTATAAAGCATCCATGAACTCAAGAAACCAAGTGAAGAAAATGCAAAACAGCCAAGCATACAAACCAAGCTAAAAGAGCTTTCCAACCAGGGAGAACATAGTCAAAACAAGCTGAGAGACAGAAATGAAAAGGGCAAGACACACTGGCTACAATCTAGGGTAAACCTTGATCTCCACCTATAGGAATCAGCGTGACTGCCTAATTGACAACAAGTGCCAAAAGGGGGTCGACGTGACTGTTTTTGAGAAACTCGTGTTGATCGGCATGACTGTCAGAAAAATAAATGCGCTGACCAAGGATTCAAGGAAAAAAACAAATTCAAAGGCTAAGACCAAACTTGCCATTATAAATTTCAGGCTCAGAGCAGTAAACCAGGCAAAGCAGAGAACACTAAAGGGAAACGGTGGTGCTAGAAAAGTTCACAGAAAACCATAAAATTACAATCAATCAAATAGAAGGATTGGCTCCCCAGTGGAGTCGCCAATTTGTGGTGTAGGTAAATTCTCAGTGCGGACACAAACAATTCCTCTAGCCCGAGAGAGCGAGTCTAGCTAGAAACAAACAATCTATGGAAAATCTCTTTAAGCTAAGAGAACCTACCTCTTAGAACACTATTCCGCTTTGTGATGATCCTGCTTCCTCACTCCAGCTATCTTCTGTTTCCTTCCTTCGAATACCTAAAATAGGTAAACAACAACAACAACAAATGTGAAAACATAGAATATTGTATTCAGTCTACTTAATAGGTCAAGGAACATTAAGCCATAAAGATTTAAAATGACACTTCATATAGGAAATCAATCAATAGTTGCATTGATATAAATCAAAAACAGATTACAACCGGTGCCTTGACGTTGCTGGTTTCCTCCAACGTATCTGGGTTCCCACAATTTTGTTAGCACTTCATGGATAGCCCCAACAATGGAATTTTTAAGGCCCCTTTCCCTCTAGTCTCAAGCCAAACCAAAAACACACTATTCTCCCTCAAACATACACTAGAAAGCTACAAGATATAGATGACTTGCTGATCATGAAACCTCCAAAACTGTTTTAGCTTGGGAAAAGAGAGGTTTATATAGATTGGATGGATGGGAGATGGTTCCTATCATCATGGGAGAAGGTCTTATCTCTTTAGTTTGTTCCATCCTAATAGGGGAAAGGAGCCCAAACTGACTTCCTTGGCTCCATCCGGCCCAACCATCTATTATAATTCCATTACAAAGCTTCTAGAAATGGAAGCTTCGGCTCCATAGTTAAAAAACCTTCCAAAAGAGGATTGATGCGATTGGGAAAGGGCTCAGTCACTCCATACGGCACAAGGGCTAGTTTTAATATATACAAATTGGTGTGAGGAGGAAACTGGTCAGTAGCGCCGGTCTTGTAAACTGGCTTAAACGGAAGATTCTTGGGAAATGTTGCAAAGGAGAATTATTCTGCTCGTGAAAAGGGACATACTGGGAGTTTATTCACGATGGGAAAGCATGTTAGTTTCACTGGAGAGGTCCTCTAGGATTGTGGATGGGGAGTATAGGGACATTGACAAAATGTTATACACATTATTTATCTATATTTATTTATCTCCCCCTCCCTCTTCCTCTCTCTCACTCTCTCTCTTCCCATTCTCTCCCTCTCTCCCCCCTTATATCTCTCTTCCCTCCTACTCTCCCCTCTCTCTCTCTCCATCTCCCTTATCACTCCCTCTCACTCTCTCCACCTTTCTCTCTATGTGTCTTTCTTCTTACCTTCCTCTCCCTCTCCCTTCCTCTCTCCTTCTCTCTCTCATGTCCTCACTATCTTCCTTCCTCTCTCTCCCACATCCCTCTATCTATCCCCCTCAACTCTCTCTCTCTATCTCTCTCTCTCTTTTCCATCCAGCTCTACCACTATCTCCCTCCCTGTCTCCTTCTTTCCCCCCCTTCTCTCCATATCTCCTTCTTTGTCTCTCTATCTCACCCCCAAGCATAAACATTATCTCTCCATCTCTTCCTTATCACTCCCTCTCTCTCTCCATTTTTCCCTCTCTATGTCTTTCTTCTTCCCTCCCTTTCATTCCTTTCAACTCCATCTCTCTTTCCCTCCCTCAGTTCTCCTTTCTCTCACTCCATCTATCTCTCCACCTCTATCACTCTAAGTCTTTGTTCTTCCCTCCCATATATATCAATATAATATAAAAATAATAATATTATATTAAATTTAATATTGTATTAATTAAAATTTATAAGTTGAATAGTATTAATATTATAATATATTAATATTAATATTATTAGATTTAATGATTTTTTTACATTGGATGATAACAAAATTTATAATTAAAACTACATCAAATGAATATTTTTTGAATATTACAACTTTGACGTGGAAATATTTGTGCTTATAGAGATTTTAATATATCCATAGGATATGGGGTTTTCATTTAAATATTCATTTTATAAATAATTAATTAAAAGAAATATTAAAAGATTTTAGAGCAAGATTTTGGATTCTTTTTGTTGAATTGACCTTTTTATTTTGATTTAAGAAATGGTAGTGTCTTTAGTAAAAAGTAAATATGTTTAAAATTTTACCTAATTTGGAATTTTAGTGTAGTAAATTTTTTTGTTGAAGGTAAATTTATGGTCCATTCAAATTTAACTTATATGATAAAAGAACTATTTAAGGCATGAGATAATTGTATTGTAATTTCTTTTATATAAACGCATGAGATAATTGTATTGTAGTTTTTTTTTATATATGGCATTATTTTCATTTTTGTTTGGAGCCAACATTATTTTTTTCTATATTCATTACATAAATATTATCTAGATTCCTTATTTTTTATTTTTATGTTGGCCGACATTAGCTAAAATTTAACTTTGAGCACGGACATACTTACACATTAGTGTGATACTCAGCATGATAACAAAATTTATAAAAAAACTACATCAAATGATATTTTTGAATATTACAACTTTGACATAGAATATTTGTGCGTATGTAGATTTTATATATCCATAAGATATGGGGTTTTCCTTTTAAAGATTCATTTTATAAATAATTAATTAAAAGAAATATTAAAAGATTTTAAAGCAAGATTTTGGATTCTTTGTTTTGAATTAACATTTTTATTTTGATTTAATAAATGGTATTGTCTTTAGTAAAGAGTAAATATGTTTAAATTTTACCTAATTTGGAATTTTAATGTGGTAAAAAAAAAATTTGAAGGTAAATTTATGATCCATTCAAATTCAACTTATAATAAAAGAACTATTAAAGGGATGAGATAATTGTATTGTAATTTTTTTTTATCTAAATGCATGGCATAGTTGCATTGTAGTTTTTTTTATCTATAGGGTTATTTCATTTTTGTTTGGGGCCAACATTAATTTTTTCTATATTCATTACATAAACATTATTTTGATTTTTAAATTTTTATTTTTATGTTCGCTAACATTAGCTAAAATCTAACTTTGAACACAAACATACTTACACATTGGTGTCGTACTTACTCATTTTTCGTGTGGCACAGTCCATTGAAAGTATGAATCATGGGTACTCATTGGATGAGGAATCAAATTCTACATCCAATGAGTGTTCTCGCTTGAAATTTGAGTAAACCCATAGGGAGATAAGTTGAAAAAGTAGTTTTTATCTTTTTTCCCTCTAAAATTTGATGATGTAATGTAATTTTATTTTATTATTTCCATTATTATTTTATAAGTTTTTAGGAGGCTCGTTTTAGACCTTAAAATTCCCCTAAAGCCAGCTTCGATTCCATGGCAATTCAACGCCAAAAAAAAAGTCTCGTTGTAGTGGAGATGTGATCGTTTTTCCTTTAAAAGTGTTTGTGCTAAAAAAATATTATAGCCACGTTCAAAGGCATTGAGAACAAATCCATGTCTCTACGTTGTTGAAGAAAGTGTAGCTATGTTTGGTCTTCATAAATGTAACTTTGATATTTTACTTGTAGAAAAAAAGATTATTATTTTTGTCCTTATCAAGAATGAATTTATTGCCCATTTGATAGGCCAAGCACATATTGAAGTGCTTCTAGGAAAGTCAAGGAGTCAATATAATTGTTAAAGACCCATGTGGGCATGTTACACTATGTAAATCTATCAAAGAAATATGTCAAAGTTATCCTCCAAAGCAAAGGTAAATATCCTCTTCATGTCATCTCAAAATGAATTTTTAATGCACTTAAGGACAAGTCGGCCAAAATAGGAAGGGTAAACTCCTATATATATGGCAACTTGACCTCACAAATATATCATCAAGTGATCTCTGAAATCAACGAAGACGAAGGCTAGAATACGTGTGAATAAGCAAGAAGAAGGTATCTCTAATCCAGTGAGAAAGGAAGGAAAGAAGTATGAGATTGGAAGGCCCATTTCAGACCTAATTATAGTCACATGTGCGAAGGTGAAAGGACTTATTCTGCTACCATATCAGATTAGCTATTACATTCATAGGAAGAAGCTCGATTGGGCTAGAAAATATCAGTAATTAACTCTCCTCATCAACTGAAGAAAGAGACACCTAAAGTGAAGGAAGGGAGCAAGAAAAAGGTTAAATTTCAAGCCTAGATTAGCCACATGTGGGAGAAGCTAGACCTGTAGTAGTGTTAGGAGGATCAGCCTCTCAACTCAGAAATATACCTCAAGAAAAGTCTCATCTTCTATCTTGAGCATCAAGAACAAGGAAGGATTCCAAGTGAGGAAGAGAAAATAATAAATACTCTATAGTAGAGGTCTCTAAGGAGACCTAGGGTTTCTGTAGTCGTGCTATTAGTTGTCTAAAGAAGAATAAAATATCAAGCTGCAGTGCAAAAGGAGGTATCGTTTGAAGGAAACAAGGAAGAGGAAATGTGTCTTTTGCTTTGAGGATCTACTTGTCAAGGATCTAGGTTTTGGCATTTTTCAATTGAAGCTTCAATAAGATAAATATGCAGAAAGGTTTTCCTCTCTAAGAGAGAGATGTTTTTCCCTAGCTGAGAGCCAATATCTTGTGTTCTTATCTCTTTTTCTTTGGTAATTGTTTGATGAAGTAAGAGAACACACACTAATAATAATAAGAGGATATTGTGGTAATAAGAAAAAGTAAAAGGTATCTCGCAAATATTTATCATCATCAGAAAAATCTCATCATAATCTAAATTCCCTAGATTCTTTAACATGGTATCAGAGCTAAGGTGACACATCAAGGAAGGGAATCTCAAGAACACATAGAAGGTTGAAGCATCATATCTGCAAGCAAGGATTCAAGGTCCACAAAAATTAAGCAGGATTACTATCCCCTAGATCCATTAAGAAGGACTACCATCCTGGGAACAAAGCGTTCCATCTAAAGGAATTTACAAAAAAGTGCATCCAAGAAGAGTTTCCATCAAAAATTCATCATCTTCAAGGGAAGGCACTCAGATCATAGCTTATCATTGAAGATCTCCAAAAATATAGATTGAAAAGTCTTGATCACCAAGTTGATCTCTCATAAGGCACCTTGAAGGAAGCATCATGAAGAACTCAAAGATATAAGAAGTCAAATCATCAAATTTTCAAGGAAGTTTCACGATCTCTTCACAACAACTCTCTCAAGTAAGTATTTTTATGTCCTCTTCTGAACATATCAAAATGTATTTTTGCAAGGAAAGAAACAAATTGGTTGGGACTGCTAATTTCCTTGCATGGAAAAAGAGGACTAATATCCTTCTCAAATAAAATGAAGTTATGGACTACATCAAAGGGAATGTCACTGTTCCTTAAAGGATCAAACTCAATTCATAGCAAAGTATGATAAGGATGAAAAAAGGGATCAAAGGATTTTGATAAAATCCATAAGAGACCATCTCATTCCTTATGTTTCCAAACGTGAAACATCTAAAGAAATATACGATAAACTAGTGGAGTTATTCTCAATGAATACAATTGGAGAAGTGATATCATTGCATAACGAAGCATATAAAATGAAGACCTCCAAGGAAGAAGGAATAATTACCTACTTCATGAAGTTCTCTGAGATGAGAGACTAGCCACAGGAAGTAGGAGAAGTTATGTCAGACGGAGAGATGACTACTGTATTGCTGAATGCATTACTAGAGGAAAGGGGCAACTCCATATCCAGTATATATGCCAACAAAGAAGCTACCCTGTTGAATGAACTTTGGTCTCTATGCAAAATTGAAGAGACTAGACTCAAAGCCAAAGAAGATGTGGGATCAAAGGAGCAAGCATTTACTACTATGGCCAAGAGAAAATGAATTTTGGCAAGTTGGTCCACAAAGAAAGGGTAAAAGAGATATGTCAAAATTCCAATTCTTTGGCTACCAAGAATATGGACACTATAAAATGGATTTTCCTAAGTTCAAGAACAAAAATAATAAAAGGAAACAAGAAGAAGCCCACATTACACAGCAAGTGAAAGAAGAAGAGAAGAAGTTGAAGAAGGAAACCCCTTCGGATCTCTACTGTGACTGAGATAAACTTCTTCATCTAAGTTCTCTTTAAAGTTTTGGGTATCTTAGGAATATGTAGGAGTAGGATAGAATGCATGATTTATAATAATGCCACCTTCAGGAATATAGGAGCATTGTGTAGAGATAGCTCAGATAAATATATTTGATATAGGAAGGATGTATCCATTGAATGACCTTATAAATGCATAAAGGAATGATCATGATAAGGAAGAATCATCTTAGAAGGCCACTATCATCAACAGAAAGAAGCATCATTAAGATAAGGATTATAAGGATCCACTGGTGGAATCTTCAATAGAAGGTTCATGACTTTCAGAAAAGGAAGATGTCTTGATGGGAATTCCACTTATGGGGATTCAAGAAAGGATGATTTGTAGGCAAGGAAGATACAATAAAGCAAAGGAGATTAAGGTAATCTAAATCTAGGAAGTTGCCAAAGGAAGCATAGATGATCAAGGAAAGAACTAAGACGAGGTATGTATGCATCTATGTTTTCAATGAAGTCATGCCATGATTTGTGTTAATGAGCATGGTAATTTCTTTGGTAGCATGGTCAAGAAAAAGGATAGATCTCTTTCATTAAAAATATGAGTGAAAGACATGGTCCACACTTCGATAAAGGTCAACATGAGAAATGTCATCATATGAACTATGAGGTGATTGAGAAGAGAACCTATAAAGAAGCGCATGAGAGAAAGAGACCGTGGACACTAGGAATCAACATCCGAAAAATTTGTTAAGACATCTCCTCGAAGAAGGGACGGTAATTCTGACAAAGGAAGAAAAAGATTAGAGGACCCTTGACACCTGGAAAGGCCTTGGAGATGTGAACATTCAGGATACAGATGATTCAAGCCAACAAGATTTCATGATGAAAAGCCATCTCAAAAGGTATTGTTTTACTTCATGTTATATTTTGATTTTTCTTAAGTAATATCTTGATTGGGTCATGTAGGGCTACTCGAACAACAATTGTAAGTGAAAGTACAACTACCATTCATGTGGAGGATGGAAATTCCAAAAATAAGCATGATGAGAAAGAAGTAGCCATATGAAGAAGGTTCTAGATATGTATCAAGTAAGCCACTTTCCATGAAGATAAGAATGACATGACGAACCAAGACGGAAAGTGATGGATGACTAATGCCCTACAAGGAAGAAGCTCGAATGAATCTCATGCCATCAAGGAAATAAATTGATCAAGCAACTAAAGGGCCCACAAAAAGAAGTTTTTGATGAAAAGAAGAGTCCCTAGTTGAAAGGGAGATCTGAAAAGTCCCTAATTAAGAGAGAGCTTGGGTACATTCCTTCACAAGAATGAGCATATCTTCCTAGTTGAGAGGGAGAGATAGACACAACATTCTTTTCTTCACTTGGGAAGAAAGAATGGAGGATTGGTTAATCATCTGGCATCTGATTCTCTTTGAGGATGTGTAGGGCATCCAAGATAAGAGCAGGCAAGAGGACCATTATTCTTTGAGGGCTGGGAACCCAGGAGAAGAATAGTCCTAGAAGTTCATACTTAGTGAACACCCACGTCGGTATATACCCTGAGAGACAATGATGAAGGTGTCTATAGTCATTGGTATCGCTAACATTGTGCTCTGATTTGATGAGAGATAGATATGTCATTCAAGGCCTTGCTGTGGAAACAATGTTGGTTACTATGATGCTATAACAAATGGATTTCCACTCCAATTTCTCTTATGTGAATTCTTCATATTGAAAATGTCCAAACACCTTGTAATGATTTATGAATACCTCCCTGGTTAAGAGGGAGTGTTGAAGAAAGTGTAACTAGGTTCGATCTTCATAAATGTAACTTTGATCTTTGTACTTGTAAAATAAAACGGATTATTATTTTTGTCATTATCAATAATGGGTTTCTTGCCCATTTGGTAGGTCAAGCATATCTTTAAGTGCTTCTAGGAAAGTCAAAGAGTCAATGTAATTGTTAAAGACCCATGTGGGCATGTTACACTTTGTAAATCTATCAAATAAATATGTCAAAGGTGATCCTCCAAAGAAAAGACAAATCTCCTCTTCACATCGGCTCACAATGAATTTTTTATGCACTTAAGGACAAGTTGGCCTCACTAGCTCAAGTCGGCCTAAATAGGAGGGACAGAATCCTATATATAGGACACCTCGACCTCACAAATGTATCGTTAAGTGATATCTGAAATCAACAAAGAAGAAGGCTAGAAGAAGTGCGAAGATGCAAGAAGAAGGTATCTCTAATCCAACGAGAAAGGAAGGAAAGAAGGTTGAGTTTGGAAGGCCTATTTCAGACCTAATTACAGTCACATGTGGGAATGTGAAAGGTCTCATTCTGTTGCCATATCAAATCAATTATTACATTCATAAGAAGAAGCTTGGTTGGGCTACAAAAGATCACTAATTAATCCTCCTCATAAAACGAAGAAAGAGACACCTAAAGCAAAGGAAGGGAGAAATAAAAAGGGTCAATTTCAAGCCTAGATTAGCCACATGTGTGAGAAATTAGCCTCCCAACTCAAAAATATACCTCAAGAAAAGTCCCATCTTGTAGCCTAAGCATCAAGCAAAGGGAAAACTGCCAAGTGAGGAAGAGAAAAGAAGAAATATTCTATAGTAGAGGTCTCTAAGGAGACCTAGCGTTACCCGGATGCGGGTGATAACCATGACATTAATGGTGATTAGATGGACGGGCGACGGGAGGACTAACCACATGGCCGCCCGTGTCCCCTCCCAAGCTAGAATGAAGGGAATTCATGGCACCTTGCAGGTGCCATTAATTGGGTGCTCCAGTCGAGAATTATCCATCAAGCTCAAGGCAATGGCCTCCATAGACCATAACACAGTCTTTCCTCCTCTGCTCCACAGCATTTTCCCTCCTCAGGCAGTGGAGCCTCGCTCTTGCACCATCACTAGAAGCCGTTGTTGGCTACTTAGCTGCGTGGATGTGGGAAATGGGTATCATTTCTCCCAAACCATGCATTGCAATCTGATTCCAGCTCAGAATTCCTCAGCTCGCTCTCTGCATAGCCATTTCTCCAATTTCCCCACTAATAGTTGTGCGACGAATTTCATCATGGCTCGCATCCACCACTGCATGCGTAGCAGAAGAGGGGGTAGTCATGGCGGAGGCATCGATCCCCCTGCTATGCCCATCCTTGAATCTGCTTCCCCCTCCTCTTCTCCTGACATTTCAAATCCATATAGAACCTTCTCTGGTCGGTATCCAGATACTCGCAGTGGCGGAGGATAGGCTCAGCTCCAAGGTACTCGCAGGAGGGACACAACTGTTCATACGGCCAATTTTCCCCTTTCCCCTCACCCCACTCCTCACACAACTCAATTTCGATTCCACAAGACTCTTCACATGCCTGTTATCACCGCCACAGTCATCATGACCTTCTCTGAGGAAAATGACCCGCAGGAAGCTCTGCCAGAGAACAATGGTGAGCAACAGAGGGCCGCTCAAAGGAATAGGAGTGCCTGAGACCCACGCAAGCAGCAGCTAGTCGAGGACTTTGCCACCCCACATGGAAAGGAGCTCGTTGGCAGTCAGCAGGTTGCTGAAGGCAGAGCTGGAGACACGAAGGCACCTGGTGGCAGAGAAGGAGACACATCCAGCTCGCATGCAGCTGAAGGCAGCTCTGCTCGCACTCAACCAGCTCATGGAATTCAGCGCGGGACGTCAGCAGAGGAGGAGGAGTGGTACAAGTACGCATGTCTTATTGAGGAAGAGCTTGCCCCAGACGACCTCTAAGAGGTCCATCACGATTGACACTGAAGGATTTAGGGTTTGGCATTTGTCAACTAAAGCTTCAATAAGAGAAATTTGCAGAAGGGTTCCCCTTTCTAGGAGAGATAGGTTTTTCACTAGCTGAAAGCCATCATCTTGTGTTCTTGTCTCTTTTATTGTGGTAACTGTTTGATGAACTAAAAGAACACACTAATAATAATAAGAGAAGATTGTGATAATGAGAAAATTAAAAAATACCTCACATATAGTTATCATCATAAAAAATCTTATCATAATCTAAATGCCCTAAATTTGTATACGACAACAAAAATTAAATTTAAATGAGAGATTTACGCTCCTCTTTCTAATTATTAAGATATAATTTAAATAAAAATAGAACCATATTTATTTTTAATTTTAACTATTCAAGATAAACTATAACATAAACAAAAAAACAAAAAAAAAAAGAAGTCAATTTATTGTCAAAATTTGTTTTAACTATTTTTCATCAAAAAAAATCGAAATCAATTCAATAAAAAAAAAAAAAATATGGTTGAGAAGCTCCCAGGTAGAAACTCCACTGAGTGGAGGGGATGTATGGAATAAGTGAGCCTTGTCTTTTAATATTTTAATTGAAATTTTATAAATATATATATTTTAAAAAAAAATATTAATATTTTTTAATAATAAGTATATATCTAAAGCCCTGAAATTTACTTTCAAAATATTTTCAAACAAGTCCCCATAGGGGAGGAAAATTATCAAGTTCGCGTATAAACAAATAGGTGGCTAAAAAACTTAAGCGTAAACCCTTTTGAAGGCAGAATGATCACATCTCCACTACGACGACACTGTGTTTTTGAATGTTTCTGGAAAAGACTTTAGTGCAAACACATATTAGGCCTGGCCAAGGCCTAAGATTAACCTAGTTGGGAAATATATAGATATATATAATTGTAAATTTTCTAATGCTTTATGTATACTATTATTATAAAAAATATTAATATTCATTATTAATATATATTTCTCATATATATATCCTATATATTATATATATATTAAAGTTTTAATATATTTTTAAATTGCATGCATTTTAAGATAAATATGTGGTTAAATAGTTGATGTATTTAATTATTTTATGTTAGATATTTTAAAATATTTTGATTGATATAACTCAATTTTGAATTTAAAATAGTTTAAAATTATATATGAAAATGCTGCACATGTTGATATATGTAAAAAAATTCTAATTTTGGAATTATTGTAGAAATTTTAAATTGAATTGTTATAGTTTGGAAATGTTTCAAGATTTATAAGTTTTTTTAATGATAAGAATCAATTGACAATTAAAAGTGATGATTAATTTATGAATACATTTTGGGATTGAATATTTATAAGACAAATTTAAAATGTGGTTTTCATATTCAAATTCTATTTTTAACATAGTTATCAATTTGACAATAGAGAAATTAGCAAAAAAAAAAAAAAACCATATTTTTGAGTTAAAAACACCAAAGATTAAATATTGCAATCATCACATTAATAGTCACATAATATTGCTAAATGAAACCTTAAAGTCAACTCTTAAATCAAAACATGAGACTAATAGTGACATTTTTTTAATCAATTGACACCATTTTTTACTTAAGATTAAAATTGCAATTACTTTGAAACCATGGATTTGATAAGTGTTGTTACAACGTATTAAAATCAACCCTTGAATTGAAATGTGGTGTTCTTAATAGCACCCCGTATTTTGTTTATGGTGCAAAAATTACTGTTGTTTATAAATCATGTCATTTGAAATTGGTATCATTCTAACTAAAATCATAAGATCATCCTTTTAATAAAAACATGTTATTAGTAATGCCATTTTTCTACAGAAGAAAAAGCTGCATATTTTTTATATTAATAATAGAGAAAAACATGTACATTATGGATATATAGACAATATTTCGAGCCAAAAAGAGAAAAACGATGGAGCCATACATCTATCGAGCTTAATTCAAGCTTAATAGCTTTTTTTCATGGTAAAAAATATATTTTTTAATTCAAGCTTACAAATTTGTATTTTTAATTTAGTAGCCTAAAAAAACTAAATGATGTTAAAAAGGAAAAAATATAATAACAAATAAAGAAAGGAAAAAAATACTTGGAATGAAAAAAGAAAAGAAAAAATCACATATATAAAAAAATTAATTTAAAATATAAAATTGAAAAAAAAATATTAACAGAAATTTCAAAAAATAAAAATAGGCTTAAAGTATTATAAAATAGAAAATATACTTAAAAAAACATACATACATATAATAAAATACTAAAATAAAATTTCAATCATTAAACTAAGAGGTGCTCTCCAAAGAAATATTGAAGATAAGATGTATTCTGTTATTATGTTATGTTATTTAAATATTTTGACATGGTCAAATTACATATTAAAAAAAATTATTAGTCATTAAACTAGTTTAGATCCATCATAGCTTGGGATCTGTCAAAAGCCTATAGGAATCAAATATCTAGATGTATAAACATTTCCTCAAATTTTACACTAAAAGCATAATACAATAGTAAATGGACATTTCTAAACTCTAATTGCTATTTTAAACCTTGATATTGCCATATTTCACTTCTAAATCTATAATCTACCCTTTGACAAACACTAAGATTCCTCCCTCATCCCACGCGATGATTTGTACCATTTACTTGATCTCATGTCTACTCTTAAGGTATTGCAAACATGCCCTTATAAAAAAATACAATTTTTTTTCACTCAGGAACCTAATACCGAATATCACCAAAAATCTAAAACAGTACATAGTTGCACAACGAACACATCTATGTTATGTAATATGATGATCATGATGATTGCAAAGAGAATTGTGCCTAAGGGTAGGCATGGAAGCATTAAAGCGAGAAAGCAAGTGGTAACCTTAGTAACCTTTCTTAGGTTATCGCATGAGCAACCACAAGTGACAAGTGCTCCTTCTTTTCCCTAGTAATGACCAATGGGCGGCCAAGGGCCACATGCCCATTCAGCCCGATGACCAATAGTGGAAGATAATTTCAGTGAAGTTGAAAAGAAGGCAAAGAAGGAAGAGGTAGAGAAGGAAGATCTCATTGAAGATCATAATAAAGGTGTTTTTAACATTGTTGTTTAATATGCAGGTGTTCAGAATAGCATGGGTGAAAAAGTTGAAAACAAGGTTGTTAATAAATTTGATACAAATTTGAAGCTCATTGAAGAATGGATTCAAAAACTAGTATAACAAATTGATTCGAGCCTTAAAGCAACTACTGGGATAAAAGAATTGAATGAAATGATGAATAATGATCTTGAGTGTGCATATTATAGGAAAAACAGCAGTACCTAATGATGAAAGTGAAAAAAATGATATGAAAGACAAAGATGAAAGCATCGAAACGATTTTTCAACAATTGAGTCAAGAAGATATAAGATTCTACTATCTAGAAATATGGCAAAAAGAAAGTAACGAATATGAAGCACAAGAAGCATAGCAAAAAAGATAGTCGGAAGATGCAATGTTGTTGTAGTCGTCCATGGTTGAAAGAATATTTGAAACGAAAGGTGTAGTAGACAAAATCAGATTGTGTTTCAACACAAATTAAGAAGGAATCAAAGAAAAATTGCAGCAACAACAAGTAAAGAAATATGAAGCCTGCAACAAACCCCCCCGCAATAGAGAATGAAGCAATTTCGAGGATTTAAAATTTGGAAGAAGAGGAAAAAAATGCAAAATTGTGAAAGTCTTGAGTCATTCTAAGCATAGCTGAAATATAGACCAATAGGGATGTTTGAGCGATAAATTAGTCAAGTCATGTTTGAGTTATGTTGAGTCACACCATGGTAATTAAGGGGGAGTGTTAAAATTAGAGAGTCATTTAACTTAGCATTGAGTCAAGTCGAATTTGTATAGTTGCATGCCAAGTTATTTTAGGCCAATAGCTAGTTGAAAATGTTTAAATAACCTTCATCGACTTCATTAAAAGTCAAATTTGTGTGATCAATAAAATAACCCTAACTCATATCGTGTTATTTGTGAAATTTGTGTTTAAGCTACTTTGCTTGGTATTCGTCGTAGTGGAGATGTGATCGTTGTGCTTAGAAGTGTTTGTGCTAAAGTTTTTTGCCGCCACGTTCAAACGCATTGATACCAAATCCATGTGTCTACGCAGCAGGGAGAGGATTCGTCTTCGCATCTAGAAGGAGTGGCGGAATCGAAGATTTCCATATGTTTTCCTCTGCTACGAAGACTCCACTTAAAATATTTCGACGTGAAGCGAGGGAAAGTAATCCGACAAATAAGAATGAAGGAAAGTAATCCGACAAATAAGCATGAAGTAATCCGACAAATAAGAATGAAGGAAAGTAATCCCAACAAACACGCACTCAATTGGATTCCAACCATTAAATAATAATAAAATCATTCTCCTGGAAATGCCGTAGTCAAGAAGGGTCATCACGCTGCTAAAGTTACGTGAGCTTCAGTGGCTTATGCATGCGCTATTAGATTAATATTTATAAAGTGGGAGGCATTATGTCAGAAATATTTTTGAGTATAAAATTTAAAAATAACAGGGTAAAAGTCAACCATTATTAAAGTTATGTGAGCTTCATTGGCTTATGCATGCGTTATTAGATTAATATTTATAAAGTGAGAGGCATTATGTCAGAATTTTTTTTTGGTATAAAATTTAAAAATAACAGGGTAAAAGTCCACCATTATTAAGGTGTCTCGCGTGAAGACAATTAAAGACTGGAATCCTTGATAACAACAATATTTAAGAACTTTAGCTTTAGAGCTAGACGACTAGAGCTGGAAATGGCGTAGTCAAGAAGGGTTAACACGTTCCCAAACTTACGTGAGCTTCATTGGCTTATGCATGCGTTAATATTTATTGGGGTCTCGCGTCACGACAATTAAAGAGAGTGGAATCCTTGATAACAACAATATTGAAGAACTCGACTCATTTTACATATAAAACTTT
>APFE031073086.1:126925-138766 GCA_000404065.3 Pinus taeda | reverse complement strand
GATAGTAAACCGGTGAAGGTTCCTATTCCTGTAGGTGTAAAGTTATCTGCTGAACAGTGTCCCAAGACACAAGAAGAGGAAGAGGATATATCCCGTGTTCCATATGCAAGTGCAATCGGTACCCTGATGTATGCAATGGTCTGTACTAGACCAGACATTGCACATGCAGTGGGAGTATTGAGCAGGTTTATGTCAAAACTAGGAAAGGAGCATTGGACAGCAGTGAAGCAGGTTTTCAAGTATTTGCGTGGCACTAGTGATTATGGTTTGTGCTACCAAGGAAGACTAGGATTGGACAGAGTGTTGGATATTTGTGGCTTTGTTGATGCAGATTGGGCTGGACATTTGGATCAGAGAAGATATACAAGTGGGTATGTGTTTAAACTATTTGGAGGTGCAGTCAGTTTCATGAGTAAGAAACAATCTATAGTCGTACTATTAACTACAGAGGCAGAATACATGGCAGCCACTCTTGCAAGCAAGGAAGCAATTTGGTTGTGGAGATTGTGTTCAAGTATGGGGTTAGTACATGAAGCTATAAGGATAGACTGTCACAACCAAAGTGCAATTTTCTTGGCAAAGAATTGTACATATCATTCAAAGACAAAGCACATTAATGTTCAGTATCACATTGTGAGGGACATGATAGAAGACAAAAAGGTGTTGCTGCTAAAGGTGGACACTTTGAAGAATACTACAAATGCATTGAAAAAATTTGTGAGCTCTGAGAAGGTCTCTTGGTGTAGAGAAACAATGGGCATTACAGGGATGGATAAATGACTAAGCTCTCTTGTGGCACCCTATGGAAAGAAAACAACAAGTAGGAGAATGTTGGGTTCTATTATATTCTTTCTAGGACTAGCCCATGCAGTTAACCGGGGGGTTAGAGTGGGGGTGGAGCCCCCCCTTCTCTATGCCGATTGCATAGTGTGGGGGTCACAAGGGTTTTGAGGTGTGCAGGTGATCCCACTCTATGGGATCCGAGGCAGTGCCCTGGAAAATTTTGGTTTTTGAACCTATGTTAGGTTGGGCGGACCCACCTATGGTTTTGTGCATGATTTTTGCACATGTTTTTGGACGCAATGGTTTTCAGTCCATGGTTTTGAACGCGATGGTTTTCCATCCATGGTATTGGATGCTTCGGCATGTATAAATATGTATTATAACATTGAAAGGAACATAGTGAAAAATCAAGCTGGTAGTCCTAGTTTTGGGATCCAGGGGAAATCTCTGTGTATATGTGTTTTATGTGTTATTCTCTCACATTTTTTATTTTCTGTGTTTTAGAATTCGTATGTAGAATTCGTATGCAGGTAATTTCTGTACGGGGTTAAAACCTACAGAAAAGGAGGGTTTTGGAGTGGCCCAGGTGATGCCCTTTATAATGGAGTCACATATGGATATAAACTTACTTCTAAACTAAGTTGATAATGCAACAAAGGTAAAAACAAGTGGACAAATAGGTTTCTACATGTATGGTACAAGAGGTTGCTACACATGCCCTATATTGCTATAGGAAGGCCTGTAATGCTACAAGATGGATGCTGAGAAGGTTTAGGAGGTAGTAATGACGGGTTCAAGGGATGGTAAGGTGGACATAGGTTCAAGTAAATGGGTGAAATGTGACCAACACACCTAGTCAAGCTAAGAGATTTTGGCAGGCATGTTTTGCACCAAACAAACTACTCACATGATCTAAGAGAATGATCTGAAGAACAGAACTTTGAAGAAAGAATTTGGCATTCATAAAAGAGGGTGATGAATTCAAATATGGAGGTGGTGAATGTCCCCTTTCCTATAGATCCAAACAGCCCTAAAAAATCACATGCATATAGCCTTTTATCATTGAAAAAATGTAACAACTAATACTAAAAAAGATGAATTGAGTTTAAATGCCATCTAATCTATGCTAAAAACTCTTATCTAGTGAACAAATCAACTCCTAAGCTACAGTAAGCACATGCAAAACAAGATGACTAACATAAATATTCTTCCAAGAGATTATGAAAGAGTATTTTTGGATTGTGATTGTAGATCGTTTTATTCATGCTCCCATGGGAGAGATGTAGTAGAGGTTGCAATCATAGGATTTTTATGGGTTATTTTATAATCGAATTCAAGAAACTAATAAGCATTATGAACCAAAAGAAGATACAAATACACAAGAGGGACTTAAGCCACTAGGGTTGGGCCCAAACCCAAGAGCCTTAGCCCTCTGTAACTAACTCAAAGATGAACCAATAAGAAACTTCTCATTATCATTGTATCAATGTCTAATGCATCATATAAAAATAAGAAATTCCAATGCCAAGTACTTGATCTCAATAGTTACATAGCTAAAAGAAAAAATTGAATCCTAATTAGTTATTTTACATGTTTATTTACACAAGAGGGTAGTGACTCGAAGCTCCCTATAAAATAGGAATGCTTGTCTACCATAACTAGAGATTGGTAGATCTTGAGATTCATTAACTACATTTGCTTGGTCGCCAATGACCTCATCTTACTTGGCTGCCAACAACCTTGAGCTGATGAGAGAGAGTGTGGTGATCACGATCCGATTGAAGGAGTTGAGGAGGTGGACAACCTCCTAGAATCAATCCCTGATGTCTAGTTAGAGCCCCTACATGTAAATTATCTCAAAAATTCTCCATTTCCTACAATTAAACCATATTAGGGCAGATGACATAGAAAAATATCTTTTACCGCTCTTAGTAACCATAATAGAACAAAAATTGTAAATATAGGTGAGAAAGAGATAGTTCTAAAGCTGGAGGATGGCATTATGACCCTTATAATATACCTATTTATGAGCCTCATCAGTAAGCATGGTTTGTTTATTTTTAATTTCAAAAATCTCCAATTTATTTTACTAATTGGGGATATCTTTGTCATTTTAGGATTGGAGGAACTTTGATGGTTACACTAGAAATATGACTTCAGTTAGGATGGTGTCCATTGAATAGTTTTGGGTAGTATAGTTATGTTAGCTTTAGTACATTGATTTTATTTTATTTAACTATAATATTATAGTCAATGAACCATGAAATGAGGATGAGTCACCATCACAACAGCATAAGAGAATTCTTCTTGATTCTATTTCTTTTTCCCTTATGTTATTGTTCATTATGTTTTGATACTTAGTAGAATCATAATTCTTTTGCAAAAAGAATATTTATAGTGAAATAATTTACCTATAAGTTTTTATTTCTATGGAGTTGTTATGTCTCTCATCAGTATCGTGATTACACATTTGATTTAGTGTTGTAATGGTTGAGAATTTTGATTTCTTTGGCATTTAATGAGATGGCCATGCCCATGAAACATTTAATACAAGGTTTAATTAAATCCAATTTTTATGCAAGTATAATATTAAAAGATGAACTAGGGAAGTAATTAAAATTTTTCAGCCATACCCTTATCCCTCAAAGTTTGATCATTTTTATACCATTAATAACTTTTGATTTGATATTGTTTGATGTTCACTGATTATTAGCATACATTTATGCTTTCTCTTTGCTCTTGTTTGACCATGGTTTCACTATTGGGTCAATTTTTATATCTCTCTCAAAACGAATCTAAAGTTTCACTTTAAGGAATACCTTTTTAAGGAAATTCTTGTTATGCTAAAACTTATTACCATGATATAATTTTCATTTTTATCAATATAAGAATCAAGTAGAAATTTCTAATTATTATCCAAAAACAATAAATTTTCATGACTGATCTAAGGACATGTTCACTTGAAGATGAATCTACTATTAATGAACCAAGGAAATTTAGTGACTAGTAAACATTTGA
Source organism: Pinus taeda (assembly GCA_000404065.3). NCBI lineage: Eukaryota > Viridiplantae > Streptophyta > Pinopsida > Pinales > Pinaceae > Pinus > Pinus taeda. The sequence continues at coordinate 134,965 of APFE031073086.1, read as the reverse complement.
CCTTTTATGTTATCATTCCCCTTAATCTTATTTTAGTCCTTTTCTACCGTTTACTATCTAAATTGAGATTAACAATAATTCTGCATGATCCTAGATCTTCTTCATTTTATCTTCCTAGGATATAATCACTCAGGTAAAACATATTTAAGAGATGTCCCGACTGAGGCTATATATTTTTGTTGGAAGTAGTGGCTTTGTTTCTGACATAGGGGCTCCTAAGTTTATTTCCCAAGTAGAAAATATGTAGGATGATTAACTATGTATATATAACAAATATAATGGAACTTGAGCATTTAATATTGGTTAAAAGGTATCCCTGTCAAGGCTATGAACACCTATTGGTAGTAGCGGTCATACCTTTGGTATTGGGGTCATCCTTATATACTAGTAATTCATTTGATTACCTTGTTATTTTTATAATTCATTCCTAGCAAAGTGTAATTTGTCATCAATAAACTTCTTTCTTATCCTTTAAAGTTCTTTGGATAGTATTGGAGATATTTTACTAATTTTGATAAATTTTAAACCATTAAGTAATAAATAGAAATCATGGTATTGAGAATTAAGTAGTGTAGGAAGTACCTTATCCTTTAGTTCATTATGTTTTCAAACCTTTGGATTACTTAACCATAGATAACTAGCTCACCACAACTTTGTTGATCTAGTTTGATTCAGTCAATACATACTTGTATATTTTCTCTTTTCCATATTTTATTTTACTATCACATTTGAAATTTTTGTAATTTGATTTCTAAAAGTTTCAAAGACATAACAAATGTTGTTCAGTGACATGGATCCGTGAACAAACAATGAATGTATTTTCATTTCTTCTCATCTATGCTAGTTCAATTTTTATTGTTTATTTTCAATCATGTCATCCTTACGTGACTTGTGTCCTAACAATGACATTGATCTAGACATTACTTCAATCCAAGTTCTCGTGAATCATGCCCAGGAATTTACATTACAAAATATGACATTTTATATAAGTTATGTTACGATTTGTGTTGAAGTATTTTCAAGCGTGTTATTAAATTTCGTTATTTATTCTTTGTATTTATTTATTGAATTGTTTCATAAATGGGTAATTGAAATATCATTTAATATTTGGAAATCATTACGGTTATCTTTCTATTTTATCTTGGCCGAGAATTTAGATAGAAACAATTAATGCTTTTGTGTTTTCATTTTTTGGTAATTCTTGAAGTTGAAACATTTAAACAATTCTAGTTTGATCCATCTTTGTTCAAAAGGTTGAAGGATTACATTGTTATAGTTTCATATTTTACTTTATATTGTGAAGAGGTAACAACATCCAAGATTTACCAACGCAACATTAGCTTACATTTAACATTTAGTTCACATTTTAAATATTCAACATTTGCATGAAGAGAACATCATCATTCATTATCATCTCCAGTCACTTGAGTATTTGGAGTCTCCTCCTTGTAACATATTTTACCAATCATTTAACTTGTAGAATAGGTAAATTAACATAAATAATAGTTTTACATTAATCGTAGGATAGAAATAAGATAAATCCCCTGCATTTTCTTTTAAAGGTGGAAGAATAATTTAGGCGAACAGAGCCTATAAACCTATAGGGAGTCACAATCCTAAACAAGATGGGTTGCTTAAAGAGCTCTAGTCTGGGCAACATCCCCTTTGTTAATTAAGGTCATAAAACACACGTGAACGAGTAAAAGTCATATCCATAACCAATATTTTACATTTACATGCATCATCAAGTACTTAATGATAACTATTTAAATATGTAATACCTTAATCATTATCTACAAAAATCCACTCTTAATGCATTTAATACAAATGCAAAACCATGGGAATCAATTAGCATAACCATGGTATTGTTTCCCAGTTGTTCTTCTTGTTGGAAAAACCATGGCTAACAATGTACTTGTTCTTTTAAATACAAAACCATGGGTAACAATGTACTTGTTCCCTTGAACATAAAATCATTCTTGCCTTGTCTAATGCAACAACATAGATTAGTAATATAAAATATGATTGATATTGTTTCTTATCCCCAAAACATAATACAAAGGAACACAATTATAGGTTATTTTCTATTTTCCCATATTTCAAATGCATTAAATAAATTGACACATTTATAAATCCATGTCTATTTATCGACCTTTCACATTCATAAATGATTAATGGTTATAAGGGCATGCTTATTCATCCTCATTTTGCTTCCATTTCTTAGACATTATAAAATCATATCTAGTTGTTCGTCCATATTTCACATGCATTAAATAAATGCATTGTAGTTATAAAACCCTTCTTATTTATGGTTGAAAATGGAAAATCATATACATTACTAAAACCATCTTTATATTATTTCTATGAATGAAAAACAGAAGCATTAACCATTGCAAAGTCACAACTAATTTATCGTCACATACATTGGCCATACATTATCATAGGTCAATAAACTAAGTATTATTTTGACCATTGCAACCCCACATATATATAAAACAAGGCACATGCAATTCATTTTTAACACATAGTGTGCATTCTCATACAATCATTTACCATGAAATGGTTAGAGTATGCATACCATTACGATCTGTTTATGTACCATTAGAGAAATTTTGATCACTAAAAAGATTCTCCTAAGGAATATTATAGAATAATAGTGGAAATAATAAAATAAGATTAGATTACATCATCAAATTTTATAGGGAAAAAAGAAAAAAATACTTTTCCAACTTATCTCTCTATGGTTTTAATCAAATTTTGAGTGGGAGCACTTGTTGGATGAAAAATTTAATTCCTCACGCAAGGAGTGCCCATGTTGCATACTTTCTATGGACCCCACTACATGAAGAATGAGAAAGATATGAAAAAACATGATTGCAATCATGTTTTTCATGTATTTCTCATTTTTCACATAGCAGGGTCCATGAAAAGTATACAACATGGGTACTCCTTAGATTAGGAATTAAATTTTTCATCCAACAAGTGTTTCCACTCGAAATTTGAATAAAATCATAGCGAGATAAGATGAAAATACGAGTTGAAAAAGTAGCTTTTTTCTCATTATTTTTACTTTTTTCACTCCATAAATGGTGATTCATCCCCCATGGTTTACATATTCATCCTGAATCCTATTGGTTCTTATAAATTTGATTTTAGTTGTACATTTTTGTGTTGAGGCCCATTTTTTACCTAAAAATTTCTATAATGCTTTAGATATAAACATAACTAATGATTGTTTCAATCATGATGGCTCGGAAATCCTTGAGGCCATCTTGAGGTAGTAATAATTAACATCTCCCAAGGTGTAGGTATTTTTCAATCCCTAAACATAGGGCCAAGACGTCAATGTCAAGATGTAGTCACATGCTCCTCCACTCTCTTTCTAATCGAGACAACAATGGAAACATGATTCAGATTTATCTTTGATAGATTATAAGGGGAAACAATTTGTTATTTTTTATAAGCACTGTGTTGCTACCATATTGATTCAAAGAATATTGTTTAAAATAACTTGTTATACATTCTTGTCTTCCACAAATGAACCTAAGCCCCCCTCTATATAATTAACATGATTGTAATAAACTTGAGCATTTTTTGAAGTATGATGTTGGATCTTGATTCCATGTTTAAAGATTCCAACCTTTTTCCAACTAAGAGATAAGGGAGTATTTGTGTACGGGATCTACTCTAAATGCATCAGTAAAATGTGTGTTTTCTTCAAGCTTTGTTTCTTTGTTGATATAACTTCCATAAAAGAAAAACATACAAGTAATGATTTCAACAGTAGCCATCTTAAAACCACAAAAAGAATCAAATATAACCTTTTTTTCATAAGCACACATGTCCGTATATTTTCTTGAACTGATGAATGATCTAGTTAGAACAATTCCACAAGTATTTCTTAATGCCACTACTTTTTTGCAGCACATCTGAATATTTAATATGTAATTAAAATTACAATGTCCAAGTCTAGGGAAATTATGGTAAGTATTAATTAAAAAGTTAGTTGTTCCCCCATGCCAAGAGTCCACAAGGGCTCTGACTTAGTTCATTTCTACTAAATTAAAGAATAATTACATAGCTCATATATACTTATTGTCATGAAAATACATAATTTAATGTGAAAGATGCCTTATACACATGCATGGTTACTGTAAGAGAAATAAAATTTAATAATGACATAAATTCCAATATTTCCATGATAACCATATGGAAGAACATAAAGAGTTTACATTTTACACATGCATGGAGAAAAGGAAGGAACAAATATGTTAAGAGGACAAAAACCCTGACTATAAATATATCAACATCCAATCATTTTAAAAAGTAATTATACAATTTTTTACCCAAAAAGGAGAATTAAAATATTATTTCCAACCCTGTAGGTTTTGTTCATAACTCATATAACAAAATATAAAAATGAGTTAACAAATAGGGAAACCCTTAATATAAATATAAATGAACATTACAGTTGTGATGGTTGGACTTTCTTCCCGAAGGACTTCAAATGGACCCTCAAAAAAACCATCCAAGAAAATATTGGGAACTCTAGCTAGCTTCAATCCTTTTCATTTATTAATCCAGATCTCTTTAGCTACTACAATTATCCAAGATATTTTACTTATGTGATGTTAGCAGAATTGCATATGAAAGAGTATTGAACAACCACATGTGCTTGTTTTAAGGAAGATAAAAATTAATACAAACCATCAAATCAATGAACACAAACACATTGATAATGATGTTTGCCAACTATGGGCTATGTCTCTAGACCTAGTGTCAAGAGTGGGTAGATCGCGTCACTGAATGCTACATAATGATGATGATGTACATGGCATATCATTTGTCATTACAATGATATATACCCTCAACTAGAGTGGCATGTCTCTACATGAAACTTTCTATGGAACTCTCACTCATATGGGAAAATCCCCTCAACAAGAGTGGCATGTCCCTTCATGAGACATTCTCCCCATAGGAACGCTAACTCAAATGGATCTTCCTTCAACATGACAAGCTAATAAAATCTGTTAATATGTGGCATACAAGTATCCCTCAACATAATTGTAATCAGGGATCTTAATAACAAAACATCATCTGAGAAAATTAGAAGAAAAGCATGACATAACTGCGTCATATATCTCCACTCTCAGGAATGTCTAAAAAATGCAAAGCCTCACTACTGAAACGAAAATTAGTGTTGAATTTGTGATACAAAATTGTGTTAAAAGATTATAAACTTTGGCCCTTTCTGACACAGTCAAATTTGGGACCCTCAGGCATCATGAAGATTCCCCCAAAGATTCCTTCTTGAAGATGGACAAAAAATACGATGCTTAGATGAAAATTCGAAGCACACTACTATGCTCCCTTTGAAATTCTATGAAAAATGATTATAAAATTGGCACCATTCAACCTCACTCAAAAGTTAGCCTCCAAGGGAATCTTTTATATTCCACAAAATTCTCCAAGATTCCTTGGTATTGAACACCCGAATTTTTTCTTCTCAGATGGATATTCTGACTCAATGGTTAGACTCCTAGCAAGAAAATGTGAAAAAATGACTATAAGCTTGACAAATTTTGTCACTTGCATATCTGGCCCTCAAAGGAATCTTTTCACCATCCTAAGATTCTCACTCATGGTTCCACATCTCTTCCTAGGCTAGGTTGCGTTGTCCCTATGTCCTCCACCAGTTCGTTGGGCAATTAAGTTGAGGTTTTATAGAGTTTTTCTCGGTAGATATTCCAACAAGGACCATTGGTAACATTCAGCAATGGGGGAGGGTAGGTCGGGGGTTAAAACCCCACTGATCTCCTATTTTATGTGCCACGTTTATTTTTTGTTGCTACTACAACGATCATATCATATATATTATTGTTTTTCAATGTGGGCTCCTGTGAGGCAGGCCGGCCGAGCTGGCCAAGCAAGTTTTAGCCCCGCTGCTCTCAGTTCATGTGACATGTGGTGATCATTGAGGGTCGGGTTGGCGGGGGTGGTGACCCGCTAACCTTTTTTGGGTTCGAAAATAATATGAGCTCTAGGGGTGGCAGGTTTCCAGCCCCACCACCCCTAATTTATATATATTTTTTGTTTATATTAACAAATGGCTTGTTTCCAATTTTGCCAAAAATAAGGGTTATTGGGCAAATTAACCATTCGACAGATTTGCCTATTTCAGCGGCTAGATTGTTTGTGTTGGTTTTGTGCTAATTTATTGCTTCCTTAAGCCTTCCACTTATCCAACTTTCACCAAAACTTTAACTGCAAATATATGGAGTATAGAAACTCAGATTTGACTGTCGTTCACACCATTGGAATTAGGGCAACAACCGCTACGATCTGGTCCCAGTTTCATTGCAATCTAAGCACTTTGAGGTTTGAGCTATTCTGAAGCCACTTTTGAATTTGAGTGTCTTTGGAGCCACCTAGATCATTCCTCCCCACTCAGGAGCTTTTGTTCCACCAAAAGCATGAACATAATCTGCAACTGTTGTGTAATATTGTCTGCACCACAAGTGTCCTGGCAGGTCACCCTTGTCCTTCAGAACCATAAATGATGAATTGATACCAGCATCCTCTACAAACCTATATTACATCTTTGCAAATTACATGCTCAATTACATTACCAATAATGACCCAAGAATCCCCATACTTGCGAAGAGTTTATAATACACAATTTTTGGTCAAGTTTACATCAGAATAGAAATCAATACCCTAACTATCAATAAAAACCAAAACATCATTATTTATTTAATAAGCAATGGAAAAAACATCATCACTTTTACATTTATATTGCAACACATTATTTACAAAGTGGCCATGACAAGCTATGATATCTAGTAAAACCATATTTTACTTGACAAAGTGGACCAACAAGAATGTGGCGAATTTTCTTTTTGAACATCTTCATTAACTGGTTTTTTCACAAGTTCTTTGTCCTTCAAATGCTACTCTGGATGTATCCTCCAACATGTGGCTTTTTGATTTCCACCTTTGTTGCAATTAATGCAAAATGTCTTCTTCCTCCATACCTGCTTATCTTACTTCCTTCCCTGATGTGGAGAAGGGCTTTCATGCCTCATCATATTTCTTGTTTTAATTCTCTTCGAACACTCAGTAGCCACATGGTTATGTAAACCACAAAAACTACATGCTTTTCTATGCCATCATTTATGTTCATCATTAACAATATTCTTGTTATCAAAATGAACTCTAGAATGTTAAGACTTGTTATACCTCTCTCTTGGTAGTCTCTAGTGTGATTCTAGTGATAAGAGCTTGTGTTAGCTCTCCCTTTGCGATCAACAATGTCTTGGAAGCTTCTGACACCTTTGAGCATTGTCCTTAAGTGTATCCCAAACCTGTAAAATGAGGTCTTTGTACCACCTCAAATGGCTGAGTCATTCCTTGGCGATTAACACTAAGTCCTCCTCCTTTATATCCCATCTTGGTAAGGAGTCTCATACCAGTTCGTGAAATGGGTACCTCCATGTTTCCAAATGAAATAGTGTCATGTGAAAACAAAACTGAAGAATGATCAACATTGTCTACTGCAACTGTCAATTCCGAAACCGGTGATGATAGCTTCCCTAAGGCCTGATTGCACTTCAATTTTTCCAAAGCCTCTTCCATGGCTCCTAACTAAAGAAGCAATCTCTACTACTCCTCTTTTTCTTCTCGTAGAAGTCTCCTCAATTCAACATTATATGCTTGAAGGCTCTGACTGATCTCCTGATCTGAATGATGTGAAGATGATGAAGAAGATGAATGTACACTCGAGCGAGTATGTTAGGTCCCTATACTACTAGTGTAACCCCTTATTTTTATTGGTACAACCCCCTTATTATATTGTTGTGCCCATGTAGTCCCCATATGATTATTATTGTTTCCCATAGAAGCCCACTATTGTTATTATTATGCCCTTACATTATTATTGTTATGTCGGTTCTGATTATATTATGACCCCTTAGACTCCTATATATAGAAAGGAGGTCTTGTCATTTGTATCATCCAATAATTATTCATTTGTGTAATGTA